>WBMZ01015419.1:0-34083 GCA_013400975.1 Atrichornis clamosus
CCCCGCCGCCGCCCGGCCCCCGCCGCCGGGCAGTCCGAGCTCCACAGCGGCGCCCGTCCGCGACGCTCTCCCCGCGTCGGGGCAGGCAGGCACCCGTGCCGCGCTCGCTCGGTTTCCCGCACTCACGCCAAAGTTTGCGCGGAAACTTTCAATGCATCTCTTTTCCTGCGCCCCCTCTTCGCGGCGGCTGCCTCCGGCGGCTCCCCGAGCCGGGGTCGCCTCCCCCGGGGAAAAGGGATGATTCTGCCGCCGCTCGGCTCGACCCCTCTCCGCAAGTCGGGGTGGTGGTAGCGGAGGGAACGAACAGAGCGCTTTCCTCCTGTCCTCTCTGTTACTGTCTCTCCCTCTCTCTGTCCACCGCTTAAAAAAAAAAAAATCAGAATAGTAATATATGAAAAAAAAAGAAGAAAAAAATCCAAGCTGGATAGAGAGGGAGGGAACTGGGGCGTGGGAAGGCTCTGTAGGAAAGGGAGGGAAAAAAAAATCCCAGCGGATCAAAGTATAGGTGGGGAAAAAATAAATTAAACGAGAGGATAAAGCAAGGCGGCAAGCCAACAGCAGGTCCCGGTGCCCGGGGAGGGCTGCTCCCGCAGCGCGCTGTCCCCCGCCGGCGCGGCGTGCGCTTCTCGCCCCCGGCGCGGCGGCAGCCCCGCTCCGCGCACTCCAGCGGCGGCTCCGCGCAGCGCCCGCTCTCCGCGCAGCGCCCGCCCCACTGCCCGCCGCTCGTCAGCACTCTGCAACTGCTCGGCGCGGCCGCGGGGAGAGACGCTCCAGCGAAGTCCCACCTCCCCGCCGATTGCCCTCCCTTCTCCCCTCCCATATCTCTCCGCGCTGGGTACGCGCCTCCTCCGCCGTCCTCCACGGGCGCCCCACGCGAGGTGGTAGCTTCGGGCCCCCCGGAGCTCGCCATGTCGAGCCCTACCTGCCTTCCCACCGCGGCCGCCCCACGGGCCCTGCTTCCTCCACCCTTTCCTGCCGATGGATGCATGTTCGGGTCAAAATACACTTTGCCCGTGGGAATTGCTCCAAAGTCCAGCAGAGCCATTTGGGGAGAGGGGGTAGCAGGGGACAAATTGTGATCACAGCCATCATCTGATCCCCGGCCCCCCGCCCCCCCAGCCCCCCCCCAGGCTTGGCTTTTCAGATACAGTGATTTCTTTGCACCTATGCGTTAAAGGGGTGAAGGGGCAGTTGGGTTTTATTTCTCTTAACCCAGTGCTATTCCCCGTTGGCTCAGGGGCCTGCCTGTGCTGGCTGAGTGGTGCCCTGGTGTGCAGAAGGGTGTCATAGTGAAGGGGTGAAGGTTTTGCCAGACAAACGCCACCCTGCTTTCTGGGAAGGTATCTGAAGGGCAGAGAGGTAGCTTTGTCTCACTGACTTTAGCACAGGCATTCCCCCACCTGAGTTACTTCACTCCTGTCACACCAAAATTTCCTCATATGGCATACATAGTAACAATATGCATTTGTTAACATCTATAAATAAGTTTTTCTCCTGCTACCATCCTCCAAGGACCTTACGTGGCAGACGGAGTGGAAGTCCAGACTGGCAGATCCCAGGGCGCACTATGGCTGGAGGAAGGGCAAAAAGACACTGAAGAAAGAAGAGACTGTATTATCATTCAAAAGCAGGTATTCCAGTGCTGTGCCACAGACTCCTACTGATAGAGGCAAAGCATTGGCTCTATAGAGGCACCTGCTGGCTGAGAGAAACACATGAAACAAAACCACCCCCCAAAAAAATCTTTGCTTTCGGTAGATCTTAGACCTGTTCTTCTCTTTGTTTAATTTTTAAAGATTTTGTGTCACCCCTTGGTGCAGTACGTGGGGATGTTGCCCAGGTCACACTAATCCTGAGGAAGGCTGGGAGCTGGGTGACAGGTCTGCCTGAGCAAGGAGCAGCTCCCATCCAGCCCCTTCGCTGCCCCAGCTGCAGGTCGCACCCCACACGCCTTGTACCCACGGCCTTCTGTCTGGGCAAGGGGAGAAGTGCAGTGCAGTTGAAAGCCTGAAAGAGAATATAGTCCCTTTCTCCTCAAGGATCACATTTCTACAGAGGAGTGGTGGGTGTTGTTCAAACATTGCAAAATAATCTATTTTCCTTTGCTTTCTCTACAGTTTTTTTAACATATTGTTGCAGAGGGTTTCTGAAGAAACAAATACCCATCCAAAATAACTGGAGTTCCCTATATTCGGGATTCAACTGCCAAAAATGTCTTCCAAGAGACAGGGAGAATTCAACCTCCCACAGGAAAAAAGAGGGGATATTTCATTAACTGAAGGTAAAGCCAATTTAAAGTTCCTGGAAGCAGGAACCATTTCTGACTCTGTCCCAGTTCCCTGTGAACAGCTCCCTCTTTATGCCAAGCCTCTGCACTTCAGACCAGCAGCAAGCAGAGCAGCAACTCACTCAATCCTTTTATTTGGTGGAAGGTCTCAGGTGCCTTTTCCCTCCTGCTAGGTGAGTGTTTTTATGAATGAAGGTAGCTCTACTGCAAATAACTTGCAATTCTGACACTCCTCTGGATGGACAAAATCCCTCCAGCTGCTGCACTGCAGGAAGTCCCCCACAGAAGCCTCATAGAAAAGATTTAATCCACGAGTGGCAAGGGGCAGTCTTATCCCTGCAAAGCTACAATGTACTGTAAATAATGTACAGAACCCAGCTTCTAAAATTACCATTACGGGATTGCTCATCTCGTTTTACGTTTCATCTGGATCCTGTGATCTTCCCACCTGCCAACATCCTGGAGAGCAGTGTATGTGAAGTTTGTGCAAATGGTCATGTACTCGCTGAATTCTGGCACCAGCGAGGACATTCATGTGCCTTGCATGTTAACGTTACACCATAATAAATACTGACATTGCTATAGAATCTGCAGTGTTCGTGCTAAACACCGCTCACCAAAATAGCAGATCAATCTGTGTGCCAGCTACACTTCTTTATTAGCCTTGTTATCTTTCCCATGTCCACGGCCTCTGAGACAGGAAGAAAGATGGCATCAACAGGCAGGATTTTAAATATGGAATACCTAAAAGCATGAGACCCATGTTTAGGAACTTAAGGGGAGACGTGTGATTTGCAAAGAGGCAGGGTGATGACTTATTTGGAGCTGTGGGTCGCTGAGAACTTTTAAGAACCTGACCATAATTTAGGACTTCATCTTGCAGATTGAACTCAGTGGAAGCTTTGGCATTGACTTCAAAGGGCATAAGATCAAGCCCTTATTTAGGGGCTCAAAATACAAAATAAGGAGCCTAAATTTAGGCATCCATTTTTTAATAACTGGACCTGTGTTAGTAATACCCTTCGTCTAATCCCTCTATTTAACCTGAAAAGAGATGAATGTCAGTAACTTTTTACCAACTCGTCTAAGAGAATCTGCGGCAAGAAACGCATTACCCGCATTTTGTTTATTTTTAATCCCCTCTCTCAGATCCCCAAAATAACAGCCGGAGCAATGTTAGTGGAGGAGCTCAGACCCACTTTGAAATTGGAACAGGAAATGTGAGAAATGTGGATGTCAAAAACCAAATTAAAGAAAACAATATTTTTTCAGTATTCCGTCTTGTGGGCAAGTCTGGGGGGATAATCCAAATTAGGAGAGAAGTCAGGGAAACAAAGAGTAATTTTAAACATTTTAGTGCCAGAGCTATTTCTTAACACACAGCTCACTCACTGATTTCAAATATAGTCCCTCTACGCTGAGCCTGGAGGAGAGCACGAGAAAAATCAACATTTTGGTATGGCCTTCTAGGAGACATGGAAAAAAGGCCAGAACGGAGTGAGCTGTTTGAGAGAAGCAGCCAGGTGAATGGATCCTAAACATCCTGAGGTATTTCAGGTGTTCCTTTCCCTGTAAGAAATCACAGGGGTACAAGATGCAGTAACTTAGCTATGGCCAAGTTGGCTGCAGTGGTCACAAGATGGTGAATCAATTAACTGCATGAGCCTTATTATTGTGATTATTTTTGTGTCAGTTGCACTAACAGGGAAGGGAGCAGCTGTAGGTATCACAAAAGGTTGCTCCTCTGAGATGCTTTGCCAACGCTCCCTCTGCTGTGATGTAAATAGAATACATGTGACGGGTGAGGGCAGCGCTCCGCTTGGATCTGCAAGCATTAGAGATGCCCATGCACCACCCACTGGCAGTTTCACTTACCTCTGTCACTCAGGAGTTTCCCAGAGATCTTCAGCTTCTGGAAAGAGAAAAAGATGCTCATGAACACAAAGTACCATCACTCATTCGGTCCTTCTGGGTTGATTTGGTACCCTGGGTACATCTCCCATAGTCAATAATCACATCATGTTATGAGGAGTTGCTTCTCTTTCCTTACTCTTTGTCTCTATTTTCCTGTCACTGACTGGATCTTTGTATCATCCTTTTGCCACAAGCAGCAGAGGCAGTGACAAGTGAGTAGAGGTAGCAGGACAGGTCCTCCACCATCAGCAGGATTGTTTTAACATCTACAGAGACATCAAGAGACTCAAAACTCAAAACTCTTCCTGCCAAAACTATATGTAATGTCAGCTTAAGGGTACAGTCATCTTGACCCTGACTTATATTTCCCCAGCTAATAGATCTGGTAGGAATATACACACGCACTTATTGTGATAGTACTTCACCTTACACTTACATCACATTCCCTGGAGAAGCATCTGATGGGGCAGCCTTACTTATTAAATCATTTCCTGAAGGGGAGAATTAATTTGGGCTCATTTATTATCATATGTCCTGGAGCTCATATTTTACATTCTGAGCATAAGGAGTGGGTGTTATTCATGGCTATGGGTCTAAGAACCAAAGGCTAGTTTCAGGAAAACTGTTCTATTGTTTGAAGTTGATCACTTGATGTTTGTCCCAGGTGCTGGACACATGTTGCGTGCTGAAGGAGATATGGCTTGATCTCAGATCTCGACATTTTGGTAACTACCAAACAAAAATAAAACTAAACTCAAGTATGCCTATCCCTCCCCTGCAAATCAAGTGGCATTTAGCAATATTGGCTTGAACAATAAATAAATCGGTTCAACAATCAAATCAGAATGACATCAATGAGGCTCCAAATGAGTACAATAACAGAGGGACACAGAAGTTGGACAGTCCTCTGCATATGCAATCCTCTGCAAAGACAAGCAAAAGGGACTCAGTCCAAAGGAACCCACAAAGCATCTATTCTGTGTTCCATGGGCCTCAAAGTCCCTCCCAGCACCTCTCACCACACTTCAGAGTTGCTTCAAAGGCCAAATACCACAAACATAATGCACCACAGAAGGAGAAGAGGGCAAGGCTCTCTCCAAAGTCCTGGCAGTGGCAGGCTGTGCTTTGCACCAGTGCCCCACACAACTATCAAACATTGTCAGTGCCAAAGAGGAAGGCAGCAAACCCCAAGTAGTGGTGTCTGTCTGATCCAGGAAAAACTCCCTCCTGCCCATAGATCTGACAGATTTAATGCTGGGGACACAGGGACAGGATCAAGAGTACACCTTTCCACAAATGATGTCTTTTCTCTGGCCACTCACTCGCCAGTGCTCCCCTTGAAGGAAGAAGCTGCAGCAGAAGCCCAGAAGCCTCCTTCTCTTTCAAAGGCAGGAGAAGCTCCTCCTGCCTCCCTTCAGGAAGAGTGCCACCAAAGACCTGCCACAGAGGCATGGTGCCAACAAGTGCTGACCCAACCTCCTCTCATCTGCTTGGTGAGACTCAAAAGCCCCTCTACAATGGAAGGGGGAGACTTTGGGGGTTATAACTTCCCTAGAGTGAAAAGCCAGGGAGCAGCTACTGGCCAGCAATTTGTGGTTCCCCATTGCAGGGTGCCAGAGAGACATCAAATGTATATGTACCAAAACAATACCTGTGCCTCTTCCCCAGTAATTAGGGTCTGAGGTAGGGAATCTTCCCATCCCCAAACACCATTTCCCCACAGGTGACTCTAAACCTCCTTGCACCATTTCCTCCTCCCACCCTCTTTCCCACAAGTAACTTGTAATCATCCCAGTTTCACCTCCACGAATGACTTGGGACCTGATCTCTTCAGGAAATCCTGCCTACTCAATTGTGTGGGCTATAAACCCCAACCGGAGGATGCTCCAATCAAATCTGCAGCTGGATGCCAGTTATATATTTTCATACTTATGCTAGATTATTATCTGATACGTAAACCACAAACCATATATACAGTTGCATGGCTTCCATCTCAGAGGTATATTAATGTCTGACTCCACACTCCAAAAACATACAATTTAAAAAAAAATAACAGACTCTACAAATTGTTTTGGATAAATTGAAATTTTATAATGCTTTTCAATCACAGTTTACACAAGACTGGGTTTCAGTTTTGTCAGGACCTTAAGTAGAACAAATTGAATGTAGCAATTTCATGAGAGCACATTGGGTTGGTCAAAGCAGGGGAGTTTTCTTAAATTCCTTCTGTCTTTAGACTCCACAGATCCCCACACACCTTGGTGGCTGTCTGCTCAGAGCCACACCTTCACACCCCAAAAAAGGGCTGGGCAATACCCCAACTAATTAAAGATCAAAATAAGGGCAAATAGGCTGTTAGAAGGTTCTTAAATTCTCCAGTCCTCAGTCTCCTGGGGGAGCACTTCTCAGCTCTGGAACTGAAATGCAGGCTGTACAGCATTTCTTGAGAACAGAAGTTGAGAGAGAAACTTCCTCATCCTTGGCCAAGCTCTTCAGTCTCCTCCTTGCTAATTATAATTTCCCAAATTCCTTTTTCCTCTTAGCATTTCGAAACTGAGTTCTGAGGCCAAATCTTGGAGGAAGGAACTTTAGTTCAAAAGAGCTTCAACTTGAGAAAACACTTCACTAGTGTCAGTTCTGGGAAAACTTCACTTACACCAGTAGGACAAAATGTTGCCAAGGCTTAAAACGCCTGAGATGTCAGAAAGGCCTCCTTTCTTATAAATACAATATTCATAAATAAAACTACTTTTGAAAAAGATTGGCAAAATCTGAATTGGGTAATAGGTTTTTCTGTCACCAATTCACAGAAGGGTCAATATTAAAAGCCCAGATGATTTAAAACAAAAACCATAGAGGCAGCTACTCGTACAAATGCCATCCATCAACAAAATTAAAGCTCAAACACATGACCAGTTTCATCATTTCCAGCTTATTTTCTGCTCATCTGAAAAGAAGTGTTTTTTCTGGAACTAAACTATAGGTCAAAGAGCTTAGCTTGTGACATCTATAGTTTGATAGAGAAATTGCTTTTCAGTACAATTGGTATTCCCAAATATACAATATTGACTCTCTCAAAGGCCAACGGACAGAGGAAGGGGTGTGAGTTTGTAAATCATCAGTGAATCTAACATATTGTCTCTATCCTGGTAGCCAAAAACACAGTTCAGGTTTACTCCATCCCCTCTCATTTCATGAGAGGTACATTGTGGGTGGACAAGCATCCATGGGTACTGTGTTCCAGGGCAGCACAGGACTGTCAGGCCCGTGCTCCAAATCTGCACAGGGCAGTGGTTTCTTGTCATTACAGTGTGAGGCAGCAGCAGTCATAAAAAACAAGCCGCTTTCCTAGCAAAGGAAAATCCATAGCCCTTGCTCCAAAACTGCTTGCTGTGAGGTACCAAACAGTTTGTCTTCCCTGAAAATGACTCATAAACCAGCTCTTACAGAAATGCATTTATATGTGGATAGCCCATGTCCAGAGCCAATCAGTTTGCACACACAGGAGAAGCAGGCCAGTTAGAAAAAAGCTTACCTCACCGTTTAGAAACAACAGCATGCCATTTTTTCCATCTTTCTCATTTACACACTCAGAAGTTTCAGAAGACCCAAAACACCCTCTCTACCCTGAACTAAATAAAAGTTTAAGTCACGTTACCTTTTAATGCTCATGACTCTGAAGTTTGGGTGGCAAAAAGCCCCTCCTGCCCATCCAAAATATCTTTATGCCACAGGTGGAGTTGTGTGCCATTTGTCTTGGGGAGGTTGGTTTTTATGTGTCCCAGTGCCATGCACAGTGCTGTGCTGGGGCCACAGGACACGCCTGACACTGGGACAAGACAACTGTTCTCTGAGGCAACATCCCAAGTACATGTCACTGGCTGGGGACCAGGGCTGTCAGCAAAACTTTTTCTTCACTCAACATCAGCCCAGTTAGGTGAAATAACGTGAGCTGAATTCTATTTTCAAAGAAAATGATTGCACAACCCAGTGCTATCTGCAAAAACAAATAATTAAGCAAACTAAGCCAGGCAGCAAACTCAAAGCAAGAATAAGTGTGTTCCATGAAGTGCCATGCCTAGCTAGCCCTGCTCTGGAAATCAGCAGTCCCATCTCTGACGCCTCTGCTCACTCTCCTCCTTGCACACTGACACATTTCACTGCATTTCACGTGGGAAGTTTGCTTTGATTCTCCTTGGTACTCAGCGAAGGGACCCTGCAATGGTGAATGGCTCCAACTGCAAAGCTCTGCTGAAGCACCATTTGTGCCTGTGGTTTAGCTGACCTTTTCTGTTTGCAAGGAAGGTGGCTTTACAGTCTTTGGAGGGAAGAGGTGACTTCCAGAACAGAAATAACTTACTCATTCTGTACTTCAGTTCTTTCACCGTTAAACATATCCACTGTGCGTATACCCTTGTTCCTGCCCTTTCTGGGACTGAAGAGAGGTCTGAGCTGGGCTGGACAGAGAGTGCATGATGAGGAGATGATGCAGAGCTTGCTAGAGGAGGTGCTGGTAGAAGGTCTGTAGCCCTTCACCCAAGGGATGGTGCCTGGGGGGTTCCATGAGAAGAGGACAACCTTTCAGTTCACTATGTAATAACACCTTTGATGCACTGAGACACTGAGAAGCCCAAGAGCTACCACCTCGAAGAATGAAGTGGTTGCCAAGGGAGTTGCCTTCTTTAATAACATGCATTCTTCACCCAGCTGCAGACCATGTGCAGACTGATCTCGCAGCTGGACAGCATCCTATGTGACAGAGAGCTGAAGCTTGTGGCTGGGGGCTCATGCCAGGTTTCAGTCAAAAGCACTTGCCTTTCATTTTGTTCTGGACTGAGCAGTGTAAATGCAAGAACTGCATCAGCCAGCGCAAATTTCATCTGGTCAAAAGTTTGGCATATTAGGATGAGTCAAAATTCATTAAGCAGCTGCTGAGGTTGCCTGAGCTGGTTGCGTTTTTCTCCAACAATGTGCATGTGTGCTTCAGAGAGCAGCTGTTGGGTTGCTACCTGTTCTCCCAGGTCTGGGGCTCCTTCTGCCAAGCAGAGGACTGAGAGGATCAGTCCCAGGGGATGCTCTCCTGGCATCCCACCTGTATATTTGGATATGTGGGAGAATGAAGAACTCTGATGGGATCATCACCTAAGGCAGGCCCCCAGTGCAGGAGCAATCTCCTCACCAGACACGGCCAGGTAGCAGAAGTGAGACAAGAATCAGGATGTGGGCCACATGGATGTCCCTGCACACTGATGGACAACAGTTCGATGGAGGCACCCAAGCACACAGCTGGAACCAGCCAGCACAGCATCTCTGTGCCTTCTCTCAGAAGATGGACTGTGCTCTGTCATTGCAGACACTTTAGGGTGGTTTCTTGCTGGCAGCTCCTGTCCTGAAGGCACCAAAGCATGTCCAGCTCCAAAGCACTGCAGGATTAAGACCAGAACAGTCAGTTGCATTCCAGAAGATTAGTGCATGTTTTACTCTGACCAGCACTAATCACGCCTAGGCTAACATGGAAGATGATCCCACAAGAGTTGCACACACACATGTGCAGGCAGAACAGAGGCAGAGGTGGGTAGAAAGGGTCAGGGTGGACCTTCCAAAACACTTTCCTTTGATGGAAACTCATTCCCTATTGCTATTCTGCACTAGAGCAAGACTACTAACTACAGAACTAAAAATGAATTATTGATTAGTTAAGTGAGCGTGACTCAATGTGATTTGTTACGGGCAAACAGAATAAAGTCCAAACTGCTAATGTACAAACCTGGAGTTTTAAAAAGGCCAGTTTCCAAAGCGGAAAACATTTCAGCTTTGAGCTAAATGAGATGGGAGAGAAACACAAACAGAAAAAATGGAAGAGTTAGGAAATGGAATATTTTTATTGGTGCTGGAAGATCATAATTCAGAAAGAAGGGTGGCTTGGAGGGAAAATAAAACAATAAATATGTAGATGTCAGTCTCTCTATGGATTTGTGTGTATGTAGATACGGGGGGAAGAGAGAAACTAGTAGCAATAATTAATGTAATTTAACTGATTGCAACTGTATAAAAATGATACAGGCACCAAAAGCACAGGAAGATATCTGTTAACAGAAGATTTAAGGGCAGTAAGACAGCTTTTTAAAGCAGAGTAAAACCAAAGGATATAATAAACTAGTTCTAGACAATTATTTTGTGGTACTATTGGTGAAATAATTATCCAATAATGATAAGAGGGAGCAGCTGTAGCCAACAAATATGACTGTTTTAGAGTTTGGACAGTGATAACAAATATTTTCTTCCCAATAGCGACCATGGAGTTTTTTACAAATGTAACAGAACTGTAAGAAACGTGAAGGCAGTGATTTAGATTGAAAGCATGTAAAAAATACCAACCTGCAAAGCACTAAAAAGAGCTGTTAGGAAAAGATTCTGAGGGGTTTTGATAAGTTTGGGAAAACAGGTTTCATGTGGCTAGAAACAAGGTGGCACTGTACCGGTATGACAACGAGTAAATAAGGAATGTTGTGTGGCACTGCGGCAAGAAACACAGAGAACTGGTAAAGCCTTCAGTTCTTAGCTTTTCAATTAGGAAGAACCAATTAATGGGGATAGTATCATTCATATCAGTGAATCTAGATACATAGAAAATGGATCAAGTTGGTATAATGACAGCTTTTTATCAGTTAGATTACAAGTTTGCTTGACAGAGGTAAAAAGCCTGATAAAATTTATTTGACTTCTTCAGGCCATTTTAGTTCATGCCATAGAATGATAGAAAATATGTATGGATCTTATTAAAAGGATTAAAGACTGGATAATTAGTAGGTCTTGGGAAGTGATACTGTAAGTTGAGTCACTGTTTGACAGGTAGTTCTTTTGGCCCAGCTCATTCAAATCCAACTCAAAAAGGTGTATGAAGTGATGCCTATTGAAGCCTGAGGATGTTGTAAAGATGGAGCTATTAAGTGATGAAGAGGATGTCTTTGGTACAGAGCAACACAGATTGCATGGGCTCATGCAAACACAATGCATTTTACTGCAGAAATGTCTGGCTCAGCTGTAGCAAAAAGCAGGAGTCCTCCTACCAGAGAGGGATTTCTACTCAAGCAAGCCTGAAATCTGGAGAGGACTTGGAGGTCATGGAAGTATCTGCCAGAGTGAAATACAGTGTCAAGGGTAACAAGATCCTGGTCTGCAAAACAGGAAATATTAAACAGGAAAAGGGAGGTTGCATTATCCCAGCTTTTAGCAACGAGAAGACTGCTGCTGGGATCACTGCATGGGCAGGGAGGAGCTGAGAGGGTGCTGAGAAGAGCCAGAGGATGACTGCAGCACTGGAAAACATGCCATGGAGTAACGACGCCATGATGTAGCCTGTTCATTGGATGAAAGAGAAGGTCATGGGTGGTTTGGTAATGGCGTATAAGAGTCTTACACTGGACACATCAGTGCAATAACAAGGCTCTCCTTGGTTTAGCAGTTACAAATATTGAAAGAGCCAATGGGGGAAAATGATGCAAGGCAATCTTGGAGATTAGAAATGAGGCAAAAATACAACTGAGGAAAATTACAAGAAGTCCTGGTGGATTTTTTGAAAACTGGAAATCTTTCAGTCATTTGCTTTAGGGAAAAGAGCCTTAACATTTGTCCTTCATTGAAACAGGGACAAACTCAGGAAGATTCTTTGGCGGGTGTTACATAAATCAGATGAGATTGTCACCACCTCCCATCTGACCTATGTTTCTGAATCCATTATCAAAGTTGTGTTCTGTGGGTGTATTTGTTGCTTGCTCTGGTTGCAGTAGGGATTCATGCCTTCCTGCTGGTCAGTCACTGCTGTTTCTCCACACCCAGTAGCCATTCCCTTCCTGACAGCCTCTTTTCTCTCTTCATTGCTGTAGCCAGTCTGCTTCATCACCTTCCCTCTTGCTTTCCACAAGGTTCAAACCCTCACAGACCACTCCTGGCTCCTGACAGCTCAATTCATGTCCTGGTGTGCCCAAGTCTCCACATTCCTGCAACCCTACTCCTACTGTTCAATCCCAAGAGATGTCTCTGGAGGAAGACCCTACAGACGCCTGGAAAGATGCCTGCGTCTCTCTCTTCAGCCACAGAGAGCAGCTGTGCAACTGCCTCAGACTTCAGACACGGGCATTTTGGGGGCAGCTAAAGGCAGCTTTGGGGCAGGTGAGGCGACTCCCGTCTGCTGCACCGGCATTCACATCCTGGTAGCGTTTTGGTGGCTTGGTGCGTTTTCCCGGAGGAGTGAAGCGCCTGGGTTTTCGTGCTGCCCACACTCCCCCCTGCTGGTCGCAGTGGGCTGGGCGCTCGGCCCTCGCTGCAGCCTGCCCCACCTCTGACTCCGTCCGCTTTCTGCCTACCGCAAATTCTGAGGGTGAAATACCGAAAAAGATCACAATGGCACCTGCTCCGGCGCCTTGGAGGTATGTGAGATTAAATATCCCTCACCCACGTGTTTTGACAGAGCATGAGTTTCAGCCTGGATGAGGGGAGCAATGAGGAATGCCTCTTTGCAGCTGATGCTAGCAAGAAAAAAAAGCCCGTGCAAACACAGGCACCGGAGCCAAGGAAGTCTCTGCCTGCAAATGCCACTGTAGGAAAGACTCAACAGCATCAAAGGAGGGCCACTGGGCAGGTGTGTGAACAAGAATGTCATTAATGCCTTGCATGACTCATAGCTGGAAGTGGAAGCACAATCTTAGTCCCTGTGCCCTCTGACAGTACGGTCATAACCCCAGCAGAAAGAGATGGCTAAAAATTAACTTATTAGTATTGTTGTTGTCATTATTCCTAAGAAGCCGGATAGAGGAGTGCTAACTCAAAGGAACGGCCTGACCCCTCCTGACAGCCACCCTCTGAAGACAGGACTTTTCTGCTGAAGATAGGGATTAAGGAGTAAAATGAGTGAAGATTTCCGTTTCTGAGATAGCTGGTAATAATTAACATGCGGCTAATGGAGGGGCATGTTAGTTGGGCTTTCCAGGGAATGGAAAGCTAGCTGCAAGAAGATGGAAAAATTCCAGAGTGAAATGCAACTGGCCTTGCACCTCATATTTCTTGTGCTCCCCAGATCCCATCAGGCCATCAGAAGGCCTAACCCTGAGCACACTGAAGTTAGTCCGAGCATTTTCTTTGTTGTGTAGAGGACTTTGGGGCAAGGCTGCTAAACTCCAAAGACAAAAACAGGATTATACTCCTGTTGGAGAAAGCTGAGGCTCAAGAAACACATAGGATACCTCCATCTCTCTGGCAATATCTTTTTGCTGAAATAAGACTGTAACTCTTGCTGAAGCTCCCCCTCTTCCCCAACCTAGTGTCTCTTTCAGAAGTTGGTTCATTAGGAAAAATGCAAATTCTGCCCCAGGCAATTGAGAGATTGAGGAAGACATGAATTTGAAGGAGAAAGTTTTGAACATCAGATGATCTCCAAAGAACATTTGTATTTTTCCTGTCCTTCATAAACACAGAACAGGGGAGGGAAAAAAACTCATTGAAATCTTAACTCACATTAACAGCATATAAAAAAAAGTCTAACTTCACGCCATTACTTGCAGTTCTGTACAGGCAAAGGCTCACATGGGAGAGGGGACTGAAGGTCCATTAGTAATCACAAAACCCAATCTCCTGTAATTACCATCCCACCTTTAAATAAAAAGTCTTCACAATTTGCCAACTGTAACTGTAATTCTATTGTGTTTGCTCCTGGGTCCCTTGGCTCACAGTTGCAAGACTACTCATGCACGCCAGGTTATAATTCTGATAGCTGGTGGAGACAAAGAGAAAGTCCACCAGGGAAAGATAAATATTGTTCTATAAAGATCACCAACCAAATCTACTCAAATTCCAGAAGATAAGAATCGTTAATAATTTCCTGCTCAAAGTGGCCAGCCCTGGCCTCTCCTGCAACCTCTTGTTCCCATGAAGCTAACATTTTTGAATAATAATTTTTTTTTTTAAATTACCCAAAACTAAAGCAGTTTTCCCCTGAGTAAAACTTCTGTCCCCAATTTAGCCAATGTTGGCTTTAGGCCATCACACTTCTCTCTTCTCCAGTGGGTCATACAGTGCATTTGGAGAAATGCAGCTATATCTGAAATACTCTCACACTAAGAAAAACACAGTTTTCATCCACCTCCAAAAGACATAAGTATTCCAGTAAGTAAAAACTATCCATTCATCTTACAAAATTGAAAACTTGTTCAGATTTCCATGGAGAACAAAATAGCAAAAACTGAATTTTGAAGTAAATTCTGTCTTTTAAGGGCTGATGAAACACTTTGACTGCAAATATGCAGACTCACTTTCTGGAAATGTTATCTACCAGTGGACTCCAGCACATTCAGACTCTCTCTCACACTCCAATAGTTGGAAATTTATAACTCTGGTGTTATTTTCAAGCATTTCCAAGACCCTTTTGGCTTGGTGATATATTCTCTTCAGTTAGAGAAAACATTTTGCAAGAGCTGCTTTTCTGGCTCAGCAGAGCAGCTGCAGAAGTGATTTGCCTCCTAAGAAGACCTGTAAACTGCATCCCAGAACAGGGAAAACAGGACCAATCACTACTAGAACAGCATCGTATCATGGTCTGTGAAATATCTTAGCCATGACTACTCCTTGTGTCAGAGTTGAGCTGCCTGTCCCTGCTTTGTGCTTCTTACTCCTGAAACTCCCACCCAGGGCATTTCCCTCTGTGCTATCCCCACAGGAGCCATCCAGCTGTGAGAGACAAAACTGGTTCTGCTCACCAGAAATGCGGCATTTTGCTTATTGCCATGCACCAGGGAGAAGGTCTTTGGGAGCCAGATCCAAGGGAGGGCTTGCACGGTGGGCACCGGAGGTCAGTAAGTTATCGCTTTATTTGTAAACATGAGAAAACTTCATCTGGAGCCAATAAAAACACACAGTCCCGTGGGGCCAGTTTCCTGGGTCAAAAGCAATAAATCCAAAGAGCTCATCCTTATGGAGAAGGGAAATTGGCACAGAACAGCAGCATAATAATGTGTTACATTGTGTATCTACAGGCCCTTTGTTCCCTGGATATTTACGAATATTAATGAGTCATGCTTCTCAAGCACCTTTTTGGAAGGTATCATTAGACCATTTTCCAGATGGGGAAACCCACAGGAGAGAGAAGTGATCCTTCCATAGCCACACAGAGCATCTGTGACACAACCAAAAGCAGAAACTAGATATTCTTGCTTCCAGTCCTTTGTTTTTAATTATAGCAACATTCTTCCTCCCATATTTTATGCTGTATTTTATAACAAGTCATATATGAATACACCTATGTAGGACATTTGTTGCTGGTTTATTTTCCACCAGTCACACTGATAGTTTACTCCTTGCACTAAATGAATTTTAACCGACTCTATTACAGGAGAAAACTCAGTAATAAATATACACTGCGGTCACGCAGAGGGCGTTGCTCACACAAAATAGTAATCACATTTACAAGCAGCAACAAGACACTGAAAGTTTAAGAACCGATGCATCTTTCATGTTCAAGAAGGAAATTCTAACAAAAGAACAAGAAAAATGCATCTATACATATGAGTGAATACCAAATAACGTGTTGTGCTGTCTTGGCCAAGTTCAGCTACTCTAAAGCTGCAGGATCTAAGGGACCAAATTGAAAGAGACAGAATTCAGTGTCTATTGGTTTGATGGAAGAGTAGGGGTAGCAAAGAAAGACATTTAAAAATCGCCAAGTATTCTCAAGTACGTGAGAAAACAGCTATCTATAGGCTCCTTTGTTCTGGGGACCTGATAAAAGAAGCAGTCTTCTTTGGTGACACACCACCTAGGATTGCTTTTTTGCTCCTATTGTGGATAAGCAGGACAGTTGTCACTGGATGACCTAACCCATAGTTGCTCTGTATTCCTCTAGAATAATAAAGCATTTTATTTTCTTTTCATTTTTTTCCTTTTACATTTTTTTTCTTTTTTCTCTCTCTGTTTTTTCCTTCACAATGTTCAGATCCTCTGCATACAACAGCTCATGTTTTAAAGCAAGGACACTATCATAGAGTTTAGGCTAATGGGATAACTTCATTTACATACAGGGCCAGTACTTACTGGCTTATTTCTACAAACCGTATCAAAGCATTCAGATCCTCCTGTCTCCTCCCTCTGAAATCTATAAATTCTTCCCACCAAATCCATAGATAAGGGGATAAACCAGGCCTCTGCACTGATTCTGATCCTTACTGGCCTTGAAGTGGTGAGGGAATTTGATCACTTTATCATTTTCTCCCTGGATTTCTCTTCAGCCTCACTCTTCTCTGCACTCACCCTTCATTTGGCTGTTTGTCCTTTCAAGAAAACAAAGTAATTGCTGTGGATTTTACCAGGGGACATTTTGCTGGTGGGATAAACCTGTCCAGAGGTTGGCATTTACATCAGAGCTAGACGTCTAGACATACTTTAACAGTCAGCAGAGAGAAACAGGCATTCTGGGACATGGGTAATCTCATTTTAAGGTAGATGCTGAAAAGCGCTCAGATGAACCAAGCCCTGGAAGTGCCTATCTCTCTCCATTGGCTATAAAGATTGCCTGGAGCAGAAGCTCAAACATAAACATCAAAAGTTAAGGCAGATGAAAGTGTATGATCCTCAAAGTGCCTAATAGAAAGGCACTTCAATAGTCACTGGGCTTTGAGTCTTTGTAGTGTATGAAGTAATATCTGTGTGTTTTCCATGATGTGATCAAATAGTAATAGAAAAAAAGGAAGAGTATTTTGTATGAAGGAATCACAAACCTTTCCTTTTTTTTGAGGTATCTGTTCACATGCCTGAAGACAGCCAGGCTTAAGCCTCAGCCTCAAACCCAACAACTTCAGTTTGAGTATTTCTGCTGCCACCAGTGGAATCAAATTGTCTTGTCTCAGCAAGAGGAAGAACGACTTTACAGCAAACTTCATTCAAGGGAAGAGCTGCTTGTCTGGAGTCACTGAGCAGATGCCAGTAAGATGCAGTCTTCCACAATGCCATAATTCCATAATGCTCATACTTCCCCAAAGTAACGTGAGGCAAAATACTTCCTTGTCTCTCAATTTATATCAAAAATGTGTACCAACTCAGTTGCCTTCATTAGCTGGGTGTGCAGCTTGTCACCAGTGAGACCTCATTTTGTTCACCTTATGAGAGGAGGCCACACTCAGGCCCCTCCAAGAGTAGACATTGCCATCACTGCCCACACTAATGATGCAGCTAGAGACAGACCAGAAACCATAAATAGCAAGTTTTTAATCAAGCTTGTAATCACAAAATACTCTCATATTTGGACACCAGAGTAATTGTAACGCCAATATTATGATGGGTGATAGGATGAAGCTCAAAAGCCTTGCCACACTCCTCCCCAAACCAACTATTTCTTCATGTTTTTCATACTAGAAGACAACAGACAAGCACTGGTGCATATTCCTGTTTTTTCCTTTCTTCATTAGCAGGGCTACTGTCACTCTATCCATATTCCATTCCAAATTTAGCTACATTCACACAATGTCAGCATCTCAACAAGACTATTAAAGACATCAATATAACTTCATAACTGCAAAGCCTGATTTGTTGTTGGAGTTTTGTTGCCCAAAAGCCAATTTTCCAAAGATGCCCGAACAAAGAGGGAAGTTTTTTGTGAGTTTTATGCTCCAAACAACCTTCCTAATAATGTGGAAGTGTCTGGGAGATTTTGCAGCCTGAATGATCTTCTGCTTTTCAAGTATTCAACGTTGTTTTAATTTAAGTCAAGGGCCTGTTGGAGTTCAAAAAGCTATCCACAGTCCTAGTTCTTTCTTTCAGACAGTCTACTAGTAAGGAGTAATTTCCATGCACTCTCTCTTTGCGTTATGAACTAGGATTGTTTTTCTCAGTTTTGTTTTTCTTGTTCTCTAGGAACACTTATTGGCAGAAGTGTCTTTGTTTCTTAGAAGTTCATCAGCTCTCGCCATCTGTTTCTCCCATGATGTCACTGCTGTCACTTTTGCCTCATCGCTATTTCCACGGCAAGCAATCAGAATTGGATGCCTCAAATGCCTGACCTCCATGAGGAATTGAAAACCAGAACAGAAAGGATATGAAGAAATAAAAAAGGATAATGGGAATCAAACCCAAGGAAAAACAATTGCTCAGTCTCTGATTGCCTCTAAATGTGACTCTTCTGCTAAATTTCTGAATTATGGCATCGTGTTTTAAGAACGTTTTAAACTTGACATCCAAAGAAAACCTGTTTGAATTTATAGACTTTAAAAGGTAGATGTTTAACAGTGTTTTCATAGCATTTTAAAAGGAGTTCTTTCTTTTCATTTTCATGCTCAGACTCCTATAACCTGAAAATCAAGACATGGTGTGAGAACTATTGGTAGTTCTTACATCAAAAGAAAGAGAAAAGCATGTTGAGTTTTAAGTTGAAGGATTAATTTCTTAATATTGGCACCTAATAAAAATAGGAAAAGAATAGTATCTTTGTTAACAACCCTCTGTAAATTTAGACAGGAGACATCTGTACGTTCTGAGCATACATCAAGATCAGGGAAAATGCCAATGCAAAAACTTTGTTGTTTCTTTCTGAGAAACAGCAAACCTTTCCCTCTTCCCATTTTTCTTTCTTGTCCTGATCAAACAATGTCAACAAACAAACAAGGCCATAAACCCAGTTGTATTTTCACTTGGCAGGGCACCTGTAGCATGCGTTTGCTCTTACATAAAACAGAGCTTTTTTAGCCAGTTTTATTGCTGTCTCCAGTATCAAGATGCCCACAACATTCCAGCCAGGAGCTCTCCACTGCTTCTGAGGTTGTAACCATGCCAGAAATACCACTGCAAAAAGGAAGGCTTCCTTTCCATACACCAGAAATAATATTTTCCACAGATCCCCAGCTTGCACAGGTTAGTGTGACCACAGGCTTCTTCCTCAGCCCCCTGTAGTGTCTATCATGATGAAAGCTTTTGAAAAGGCTTTGTACACTAAACTTCCTGGAGCCGACGGGAGGGCTCAGTATGGCATTTTGCAATCTGAGCATCCATCTAAGCCGCCGTGTTCCTCCTGGAGTCCCAGCGCTGCCTATGCTGCATATCTGCACTAGCAATTACTGCAAAGGGGTGCAGCTGAGCCTGATCTCAACACAGCTGAAGCTCGAGCCCTGCCAAGAACAGAGTGTGTTCGGCACTGTTTAAGAAGTATGGTTTGTCTTTGTATGCAGGAGCTCTCCTTGTTCTCATTACCTCTCTTGAGTGCCAGAATCCTTGAGGAAAGCAAGAGAGTCTTCTCCTCCCTTGCTCACAGTGAGAACTGCTTGCCTCAGTTTGGAACCTCTTTCAGCTAGAAATTATCCCCTCTAGATGTTTGTCTGCGTCATTGGAGGACCTGGTACATCCCAGAGCATATATACCTATATGTCCATCCAATGATCTCCAGAAGGAATGTTTCCTTTGTGCTTGTGCAGACATCTATCACTGTATCTCCAGTTTCATCTTCAGATTGTTTCACTGGTCTTTGATTTTATCCTTTCACCTCCCCAGAAGGAGATTCCTTGTCTCTGCATCTCATATTTGGAGATGGAGATGAATGAGTACAAAGCTTTTTTTATGGATTATGTGTCTGTTTTCTTAGTAGCATACCTATCTTGGTGCATCAGGACAAAGAGGCTATTCTGAACAGATGATTTCTTTCCTTTTAGTGAGGAAGAGAGGCTGTGGTGGAACAATTCTTGTATTTGGTGGTTGGCTAGTGTAACCCAAGCAGAGGAAAAGGAGAATGTATTGTCACTGCATAGTCATTACAACCCCTCCAGGTGGCCCTTCCCAGGAGTCCTGTGTTCCCCTTGTACAGTTTCAAGCAAGATACCCATCCATGCCGACCTCTTCTTCGAATATTACATGAGAGTAACTGCTCACTTCCACTAGTTTTGGATGAACACACAACTTCTGAAGGCTGAATCAAAGAGGGCCTCAGTGATGTCCAGCTGCATCATCTGTCTCCACATATGCATACTCAGATTTTCCTCCTCCATTTCACTCCATCCCTCATCCTTGTTTTCAGCTGCGCTTTCCCTCATCAGTAACTCTCCATATCTCAATTTACCCTGGAAGACTCTCCAGCCATCTCACACCATTCATCCTTACATTCCTCAGTCCTACCCGACTTAAAAGTTTAGGGCGCAGATTTTTCCTTGTGCGTGTGAACAGCAGTGGGTGGAGCGGCTGCTGAAATCTTACTGGATCTGCAATATGGGCAGTGTGGTCTGTATGCACTTAAAAACAAAATCTTAAGGGAAATTCTGAAGCCAAGCTAAAATGTCAGGATTTTGCTCAAAAGGCCAATAGATCTGTAGTTGAGAAAATGAATCACTGGCACCAAACAAGATAAGCAGGAGCTGATGAAAGTTAGGCCGTTTGCCTAGAAGCCCTTCATACTAGTCCTGGCCTCTCTGGCCTGGAGGGACTGTTAATTTGGCTCTAGATGATGAGGCAGCTTCAGGAGGAGGAGCGAGGAAGAGAGTGTTTCGTTTCTTTGCTTCACCTAGCCTGGCAATGGCCATTTCACTGTCAACTTCACTGACCCTAGTCTGTCTCATCAAAAGAAACCAGAGTTCAGTGTCTATTCTGGGAAATACAGATGGGAGTGAAGTGAAGGAGGGGGGAGACCCGTTTCCATGGTTTCAAGCTCTTTCTTTCTCGCTGTTGCTTCCCTCCTGTTGCACAGCTAATTTCTCCAGTTCCGAGGCTCAGGCCCAGCTCTGCCTCCTGCAGCACGGCAGGGTCTTCTACACCTTGGCAGGTTGTTCACTGAGGGACGTGGCAGGGAAGCAAGCAGTCGGCTCCTACTCATGATAGGGCAGACTGTATTGTGTTTTGCACCCCAGCTTTCATGGAGTTTTCAGGTTGCTGTGTCCCACTGCAACTTCCTCCTTCTCTTCAAGCTGACCCTCACGCAACTGAAATGTAGCTAGGTGTCTCCTTTGGCTGCTCTGAACCATGGGGGATGTAATTCCTCTAGGATAAGCCATAACCATCCTCTGTCCTTCTTTTCCCAGGACAGAAGGCTCATTAAATCTTGCTATTTCCGTCTCTTAGCCTCACTGAAAGGATGGCCTAGCAACCCCACTTTTTCAAGGAGAGCAGCCCATCAATGTGCCTCCCTTAAAGGCTGCATCCAGTTAGGTCTTGCTGGTGGCATGTAGGGTGTCCTTCTGGCTGGGGCTGAGCTCAGCCTGCTACAGTGCTCTCCCTCCCTGCCTGCCTGCAGCAAAACCTCCTGCCACTTTCGACACAGGCATTCCCCCATTCTTTCCCCCTCCAAGCTCCTTTCCCAGCAGACCCTCCCCAAGACCAGTGGCAGATACTCCTCCTGGAGACTCTGTAAAGGAAAAGAGAAAATTCAAAGAGATCTTTTGTATTGCCCTGAGCTGGGGCTGAATTCTCCTGGAATCACCTCCAAGCTGCTTTTTCTAGGAAGAAATGAATGTAGAGAAGCCTACAGATGGGCTTGAGGCTACAAGTCCAAACACAATGAAAGTTTAAAAAGGACTAAAAAGCTAGCTACCTCATAATTAAAATATGAAAATGATTAAGCTTATCTTCTCCTTAGGAAATAGAGGAGAAGCAGAGTGGCAGTGTAAGGGGCCTACAGTTGAACAAGCTTTGTTGGTAGGATAAGTGGCTTTTATCCCTGGTGAGAAGAACTAAGCTGTGTTTACAAATAATGCTGACGGTCCAGCCCTGACTGTGCTCCAAAAATGCAACATCCCTACTCCTGGATTGCCTCAGCACTGCATCCCCAGAGGCAAGGAGAAGCAATAAATCAAGAGTAGCAATCCAAAACATGACACAATTTTTGAGCAACATTTTCTTGTGCTTTGTGATATGTAGAGGGCTTGCTGTCTCCACATCCCACTGGCAATAGCTCTGGTAACAAAAATATTATTGTCTGCACTGTCGTGGACGATAAAGACCCCTCAGGCTCATTGTTTTAGTGTCGGGATCCAGCCCAAGTATCCTTACCACGCCTCTGCCTCTAAATGCAGTGATTCAGTGACTTGGCTGTGGGGTGGTGAGTCACTCCCTTCCATCTGCTGCTTGGGTCAGCCCTGCAGGTGGGACAGAGGTGATGTGAGTGCCTCGGGCTGGCCTGCAAGACAACGGCAAGTTACACCCCTGCGGAAAACAGTGCTTCAGAGCCCTTTGGATTAGAGTAGTTGTGAAGTGACCAGTGTGTCTCCTTCACACTCTTGCCCAACCCGTGGCTCTGCTCCTATGGACTCCATCTCACATCCATGAGTTCCCAGGTCTTGTGTCTTCTGAACCCTAGAGGGTACTAGAGAGCAATATTCATCTTCCTGAGAAGCAGGATACTGGCCTGTTGTTCCAGAGGTGTCTTCTGTGAAATTATGAAGCAGCCCTGTGTACCTTGGAGGAGCCTTGGAGGCACGAGGGCCTGCACACCCCTCTCATTCACCATCACCCTCTGAAGGAACCCAAGCAGGGATCGATCAGTGTAGGGAACATGCAGAGCTTAGTAAAGGATGTATTTCCCTCTGGAGTTTCAAGATAGGTGTGTCTGGGCCCCAGGTGAGGATAAAAGGATGCTAATGCATGCACCTATCAGCCCCACTCTGACTTGAATTACCAGGGGTCCCTTTGTTACCAACTCCTCTGCTTTACCAGATACTTTGCTCAGATACTCTGGTGATGGGGACAGTACAAGAAAAGACACAAGTTGACCAGGCAACCTGTACCAGATTATTGCAGCTCTCTGAGCAGTGACTGCAGACAGTGTGAGCACATACCCTGCCCTGCCTGGAACCGTAATGCAGAATGGGATCATCCTGAGCCCATCCCATCTAGGCACTAACCCAAGTTTTAAATGTTCTGCGAGTTCAGACATAAGAGAAACATTTCTGCCCTTTCTGCTTTGCCCTGCAATGACAGCAGAAGAAAAGCAGAGACTGAGTGGGAAATAAGTCAAGAGGACCCCACCAAATTATGTTCTTGAGCATAATAACCAATCTTAGTGACTTGTTTCTGCCTCCTGGACCATGCAGAGTCCTGACACCAGTAATGCCCTTTTGCTTCTCGGGACAGAAGCATCTCTGATTCCTGACAAGCCAGGGTGACAGATGTTAGCAGTGCTGTGGAGCATGCTAGCCATTTGCCAGCTTCTTGAGGTTGGCATGTTAATTACACCTGAACATAGAGAAGATTTGAATCAAATCTAGCTGCTCACAGTTACAACTTTCTACTCAGGCAGCAAAAGCATGCAGAATGTCACAAAGCATGGGTTAAAACAAAAATATGCTTTCAGAGCAGCAGGAAAAAGAACATAAATAAGATTCTAAAGAACGAAAGAGTCCTTTGCAAAACTTCACTCCCATCGTAGAACACTAACAAAGGGTTCAGCTTCAAGATAGAAATGGATCTGTCCCTGAACAGCTCTAAACAGTTCGGCAAAGTGGTCTTGATGTTCCCTGTGCCATTCAGTGGAACTACTGCTGTCACCTTGGTATTGCCTGAGACTTTGAAAGAAAAATGAGATATTATTACGCAGAAGTAATTTTTTTAAAAGTCATAGTGGCTTTCTTGTCATCCTGGAAGCAAAAAGAAATAACTCATCCTTTGGCCTTAAAATTTGAAAACTTAATATAAAGAACAACTTCAGTGCTTGTAAAAAGCCAGATTGCAATATGGCTTGCTATCTTCTTACTTTGTTCTTCCATCATTATAAAACACCAAGTTCTACCAAAAATCTATGAAGCTCCTGGAAGTCATTGATGTGCTATTAACCTACAAAAAGTGTAAGACTGCCGTGATCAGCTCTCTGCTATCTGACAGACTTCTTTGTATGAGCAACCATTGAGGATTTACTGTTTCTCACATACATTGCCTAAAGTACCTGTTTGTGGTCACCTGGATGAATTCTTTCTACACCCACAGAGCTCAAGGGAGAACCTGCCAGGAAGTGGACTAAAGCCCAGAAAGCTCCCCAGGTCATGCTTAATGCAGCCATCCCCACCCATATCACAGAATCATCAAGGCTGGAGGATACCCTCAAGATCATGTGATCAACTCAGCACCACCATTATTGCCCCTGAACCATATGCCCAAATGCAACATACAGGTGCCTCTTGGACACTTCCAGGGATGCTGACTACATCACCTCCCCGGGCAACTTATTTCAATGCCTAACTGCTCTTACAGGGACTTTTTTTTTTTTTTTTAGTATCTAATCTGAACCTCCCTGGCACAACTTAAGGCCATTTCCTTTCATCCTTTCACTTGCGACAGGGCAGAGGAGACCAGTCCCCACCTCACTGCAGCCCTCTTTCAGGTAGTTGTAGACAGCAATGAGGTTCCCCCTGAGCCTCCTTTTTTTCCAGACAAAACAACCCCAGCTCCCTCAACCACTCCTCACAGGACATGTTTTCTAGACCCTCCACCAGCTTCATTGTCCTTCTTTGCACGTGCTAAACTGCAGAACACCTGCAGGTCAGCACACACATGGCCACACAGTCACTGAAACCACACCACAGGAATGAGGAAAACCAGGTGGGCCAGTGGTTCTAAGTGCAGGTGTAGGCCCACACACAGATTTAGGGCACACATCCCTTAAGAACCCATGGGAGAGGCAGCAGCTACCTTGACTGCAGCAATCAAAGCTGAGGTTTTCAGCAAGCTTTTAAAATTATCAGTCCTCCTGCACTAGCACTGAAATGAAGGCTATTTATTGCACTTCAGGTTCTATTATCACCCCATAAAGAAAATAAATGTTTTGGCCATGAACACAGTCAGTTATTTGGCTTTTGATATGCATGCACAGGGAAACTTCCTAGTAACATCTTGCACTGTCATCAAATACCAGGAATTTGTTCCTTTCTACCGAACTAGGCTCAGGCTTGAACTCTCAATTCATAGACTTTGAACTTGATTCAGGGTAACATTGTTTTAGCTGAGGTTCACAGCCCCCTCAGGCCATAGAGAGCCAGCCAGAACAGCTAATCTGACCTTATGATGCCCCCAGGCCACAGACTTCAGCAGTTCAAGAGCTACACTTGCGTTCAGCAAATCTCTGCTAGCAGTACCAGGAAGATCTCCAAGATTTTGTTGGGTTTTTTTTTTGGTAAAGAGAAGGTAAGATATCTGTTAGGTGGTTTTTCTTTTTCTAATGCAGCTTTGATAGAAGAAGCCACACAAAGACAGAACTGTGGTAAAATCACCATCACTCCAGTCCTTACACTCCATCTGGGAGAGGACAGGCCAGATCATTTCCAGTTATTCTCTTGGGTCTCAATACAGGGCTCAGGATGAGGCTTCTCAAACCAGTGATTCTGCCATTTCTGGAGCACTTCCCTTCCTCTTGGCCCCACTCTGCCTCTAGCCCCCACTGTTTCCACTCCATCCTTCCCCACTGGTGAACCCACAAGCAAAAATGACACCTGAAAAAACATTTCTGAAGGTCAGTTATCCAGCCCTAGTAAAATAGGTTGAAATTTCCATGTAATTGCAACCAAGAGGCTGTGTTGTAAAAACTGAGGTCATTCATAAAGAGAAACAAATGGGGAAGCTGTCTGCAAGGAACAATTCACAGAACACATCTCCTTCAGCTTTGGCCCTTCAGACCCTCCATGGACCTTTGCTTTGGTACCCATTTACACAGGGTGTTCCAAGGAAACCTACAGGGGAGAATGGAGATAAAGGTGAGATGATCTTCTCTGCTCACATGAAGACACGAAGCAGAAACTACATGAGGATTTATGACATACTTTTTTTCTTGCTTTCACCATCTTCAGAGATTCAAACAAATTATCCAGCTAGTATGAATGCTCATGGTCAAATTCCTGTGGGAAATATTCTTGCTGAGTCAAGCTGGCGGAAAAACAGAAATTCTGCTTTGTGGGAAATTCCAGGACCTCTGTTTTCTCTTTAAATTAATCAGAAAAGTCAGAAATCAAGTATTTCTGCAGAACGACATTTTCAAGTATTTTTCTTGAATATTTGGAAGAAAAGATAGGCCAGTCTGAGTTTTACAAGCCACAGCTTTGTGAGATGTGTGCCAAGTATAAAACTTTTTGGACATTTCTGTGCTGCAAATCCAAAAGCCACATCACACTGCAGTAAACAAGTGCAGCCCCAGAGACAGTGCTCCTCGCAGGATCAGATTGCCCTGCAGAAAACACAGTGTCTGTGCAGGCGGTGTTTGCAACCTTCCCCTAGCTGAGAGGAGATTCTCTTTCTTGCAGAGCCATTTGTTGTGCTCTCTTCTGATATCTATGCAAGGTGAAAGTATGTTTACACTGTGAGCACTTTCTCCTTCCACTGTCATTACCTCTCCCACACACTGTGTGTGTTCCAGTGACGTGCAGAGGAAGCTACAGCTGACACAGGAGAGGGACAGGCTCTGAAGATCTCCCCAGAGCCTTGAAGCAAAGGCTATAACAAGGAACTATCTGTGCTTCTTCCAGTGCAGAGAGTGCAGGCACACCCACATGGCAGCTCCTGAAGCCTGACTTGTGTGATCCTGTGTAGCACCAGTGAGGCTTCGAGCAGGTGGTCTCTTACAGCACACACTGAACTGAGCTCATGATGCTGAGTGAGGGGCACTTCAACCCTGCATGCTTTCTCTGCATCAAGAAAGGGAGTAGTGGTCAGCAGCAGATGGCTTCATGAGGTGGTGCTCAAAGGATGGGCCCTTTCCAGCACAGTAGCACATGGGACCACAGCCTCAAAAGCCCAGGCTGGAACTGGGGTGGGAAGAGGGACAGGAATAGACCAAGGTCTGATAGGGCTCTTGTGTGCCAGAGCTGCACAGGCTTTCCCTAAATCCAGCCAGAATCAAGCAGAGATTCCATTAAATAAGGCAGTCCCAGGACAAGGTCTCTCAAAGTGCTCAGACATCAGGGACAAAAGATGGTTTAACAGAAGTAGGATGAAAGAATTGTTCTGTTAAATCCAACCAGCACCTCCTGCTTCCAGACTGCTCTGTGGCACATTTGTAACAGCAGCATGCCGGGGAGACTGCAAACACAGGCATTAAGAGTTACACTATGAGGTGCTGGAGAACTTTAGTTAGCTTAGGCAGTGAATTTATCGAGGACTGACTGGAGCACAAAGGAAGTGGTGTGTGTGGGCTCTTCACTGGCAGGCAGAAACAAAAAGCGTAACAAATCACTGCAAATTCCTAATGGGAATTAGTAGACAGAAGGGCTGCAAGGCATATACATGGAGCACATGAAAAACAAGAAACAGAGCCTAGGAAACCAAGTAACTGGATTATTTCTTCTTGAGCTGGAGTATGAAGTTCCTGTCTTGTAAAGGTGCTGTATCTCTCATACAGCCCATGCACCATGAGAGCAGTCTGGGGCCTCTTCAGCGGGCTATAAGAGGGGATTTCAAGTTGTAGACATTGCTGTCAAGGTGCTGCAGGGTTACAAGCACAAGCCCTGATTCTACTATGTATTTCTCACAGGTGCCATCCCCTCCTCTGCCTTCAGATGTGGTGAATTCAGTGGTGCGCTCATAAACTGCTCTTTGCAGGACCAGGGCCAGAGTTTTACCAGCAAATTCAGTTTTGGGGAGTGACTTTTAGTGAGGCTTAAAAGATCTGGAAGAGAAGAGGTATGAAATTTCCAAAAAGCTTCATCATTCTCACTAATTCCACCAGACAGGAGAACCAAAGGCCAAGTGACTTGATCACATCCCTCCTCCTTCCTTCTTCACAGATCAGGAAACAGCAACAGCAGCATGCCACAGTGGTAAGAGTGACCTGTGTTTGCAAAGTTACAAGGAGTAGTAAGTTTCTGGGAAGCTTTCAGAGAGCCATTGCTAAGAGGTTTTTAGCGAAAATATCCTACCAAAACTGAAACCAAGCAGTATAAAGAGAGTGAAAGGAAAAGGAGGAATATACTAGAGTGACAGTCACATGGTACAAAGGATAACACCAGCCAAATCTGACATTTTAGCTCCCTTTAAATGCATGTGGAGTGGTTTGGGCCTAAGATGTCAGTGGTCTCCCACGTGGTGTTGTTTTCTTTGCATAGGAGAGAATTCCCACAAATGAAAAACAAACTGTTACAAAAAATTTCTTAGCTTCACTACCAAACCCTACAGGTGAGGAGAAATGAAAAATAGTAGGACTGGCAGCATATATTGATATTTTCCCCAATTCTACTTCAAGAGCCAACCCTTAGGAAGAACAGAGTTTATGCCAGCAAGTGTTCATCCTCATTATGGAGTTAACTCACATAGTTTACTGTCCAATCTCCCTCTCCTTTAGCTGACTTTGCAGAAAAGCAGCTGTGCCTTACTGGCTTCTCTCCATACTTTTGGGGACTAATGCTACAGCCCCAAGTGCTGTGCAGGAAGTGACATGGACCCTTTCCCAGAGGACGGGGAGAAGAGATGTCTGTCTGGCCCAGTGAAGGGAAGAGAGCCCCTGGAGGGCTTGGCAGCATTGGAGAGGGGGTAGCTGCAGCCGCATTGCAGAGCATTTATGTCAGCAGCCTTGGGGTTGCACTGTAGCCCATCTTCTTGGCTGGCCAGCCAACTCAAGTTGAAAAGTATCTTCGATTTATAGGGATGTGGGTGTGGATAAGACACAAGTTACCAGCAACACTAGAGTTACAATCTTATTAACTCTGCAGTGAACACCCACGCTAAGCAGGAAGACCAGGGAGGCAGGATGAATCCAAAAGAAGAACAGGGCAGCCAGGCTTGTAGTACTGGTCTAGTTGTAGCCTTCCCACTCTTTCCCTTCACTGTATACACCCAGTGATCTCACTGCCACCTGCACAAGGTGAGGGCAGGACATGGTTTTCCTGCTAGTCTCCAGGGCACAGGATCTCAGCAGCAGGACCCCCTCTCCTTGCCCATATTGCAGCCACTCATCTGTCCTCCACCTCCACCCTGAGACCCCCCAGCTGGGCCCAGAGGACAGAGCCAGAAATGGAAGCTGTCAGCACAATCACCCTTGGTTTCACAACCTTCTATTACTGCAGATTTACAGTTTATTTGCTCTATGTGCCAACAAACGTGGACACATGCTCTGTTCCTGTGGATATCCATGCATCTGTGTGTCATGCCACTCACCTGCTAAAGCACAGGGGAATATCAGGCCTGTGAAAAGGTGATGTCCATGTTTGGCTGCTGCACATTTTGTGGTCACTGTGTGTATCAGATGGGCATGGGAAATTCCTGCCAGACTCTGGCAACAAGTTTCTCTCTCGGCTAATTTTTAATGGCAAAGGTTTTGTAATCATCATCCGAGCCTGAGGAGCAGAAATTCCTGAGGGGTAATTGGCTTTGTCGGTCTGTTGGGCGCACTCAGCCTTGATCTCTTCAATTACTGTACGCATGTACCTCCTCTGACGCTGACACGCCAGTGAGGACAAGCCTGCCAGCTCCATGGATGGGTGCGTGTCTTCAAGCAGTGCAGCCGCCCTGGCAGCTAATGCAGTGCACGAGACAGGGGGCAAGGCTAGCAAGAAGCAGCTCTGGTCTCAGCTTGGTGGGAGCCGCTTCACAAGGAAAATCACTGAGGAGAGAGGACCTGTGGGGACAAGGGGACAAACGAAGCAGGCCTCCAGTTGGTCCTCTTCTACCACTTGACTCAGGTTGCTGACCTCTAGCTTCTTCACCTGCCACCACACAGAGTACCTTGTTCTCATTGGCAGCAAGGAAAACCCTCCCAAAGGAGTCTCAGCTTTCACTGGCAAAAAGTCTGCACATGCCAGGATGGCTTATTTCGGATGAATATGCTGCCAGCAGAGCAGCACGTTGTCTAAGACTCTTGCCAGCATAACTGTATGGATGGGAGGGACAGGATGACTTTTTCTTTCCTTAATTAATGGGGTTATGTAGGCAAAAAATTGTTGGGAATGGACAAGGCTGATGACCCCTTAATGCTGCCTCATCAGCACACAGCATTTAAAGGATGTGTATGACACTGAAGCATGTTTTGAAGCCACTCTGTGGGGCCCAAGAGGGTTACACATAGGCACAAATCTTCAGGCCTAACATCTGTTATATCAGATTACACACTGGGGTCTCAAGCACAACAAAGGACTCAGGATACGTGTGCACAATCCTCCTCATGCATCCCAAGCCTTCATCGTGGTCTAAACACCACATTTCTCCACATCATCTCCTGTCCATCTCTGTCCCACTGGTCCCATGTGCTGTTCCCATCTTGCTCCATGCTCCTCACCTCCTCCCCACAGCAAACTCTCTGCTACTGTCTTTCCTCCTCCAGCCCTCAGGTCTGTCACCCATTCCCAGATCCCCCCAGGAGCTGCTACTCCTACAGCAGTGGCCAGCAAGTTGTTCTCCAGCTCCAGCATCCTGGAGTTCACCACAGGCAACTTTCACTCCCTCATCTCCTCTAATTGCGGTCAGCACCCCCCGGAATGGAGGAACTCGTAAATACCATGGTCTTGTGAGGGAGTCTTCCAGCCAGTAATTGACTACACTTTCCAGATGTGCTTCCAGCAAGAAATTAAAAAGCAATGTGACCCTTGTCAAGGGTGCAGGCACCCCCCGCAACGCAAACACCCTCTCCCAGGAAAGCCTTGTCCCCACAGACATGGGGCTGGCTGGGCTGGCAGGAGCCACAGCGACAGGAGGCACCAGGGGGACTGTGGGGCCATAAATCAGAACTCTCCTGGCCCCTGCCCCGCCACCACGCCCTTATCAGCACTGCTCAGCATGGTGGGCGCTACAGGAGGGATGTGAGCAGGGCCGCCAGGAGAGATAAGGGCCCGACTGGGGCAGGCCCTGCTCCCCTGGGAGCCTCCAGACCCTGCAGGCACACAGGCTGGCTGACGGTGCCCACCCCACACCTCTGGGGCAGTGGGCCTGGCGCAGGGGTCTCCTCCTCCTCCCCCCTCCCAGCCCCGAGTCCTGACAGCACTGGGGGCAGCAGCCTGAGTATCTGGCTCAGACTGCCCCTCAGCAGACCCAGGGCTTCAACCTGGGCAGGATGGCACTTCCCCCTCCCTGCACCTTCATTCCCTCTCCCCTTTGTCACATGAGAAACAGCCTTAATGAAGAGGCTTAATGAAAAACAAACAAGTCAGGAGTTTTACACTTGGGGAGCGAAACGGCCACAGGCTGACAGTGTGCACCAGTGCCAAGGCACCCCTTCCCAGCCTGGGCCATGGGAGTCATACTGCGTCCCACAGGACCTGTCCTACTGGGGGCCTTTCTGGGGGGGCCATTCTGGGGGCCTTTCCCTCAGCACCCAAGCAATGCCATTGCTTTCCAAATGATCATCTTCACCCTGCAGTAATGCTGTGATGGAAGAGGAGGCACAGTTGAGTGTCTCTCCTGCTGCAGGCCTGATTCGTGGCTCAGGGTCCAAAAAATGTGGCACCATGTGGCAGAGCTGCCACCTTACTGGACTTTGCAAGAGGACAAGGAATTGGGAGAACATGGGGTGGAGGGCAAAGAGGTGCAGGGACAGAGTTCAGACAGGGAAGGGCAGGGGAAGGCAGAGGTCCTCAGCAGGGCTGCCAGCAACCAGCAGGGTCTGGAGCCACTCAGGGCCAGGTCCAAGGGACCAGTTGGGAGGGAAACTTGCCCTCTGTGTGCCGGGCTCCTGCACTCCCTCGCTCCTCCCAACTCAATGACCTCCAGGGCAGAAATGACAGTCTCCAGCTGTAGGGCTCTCAGGCAGAGGAGGGGGGAAATCCAGTCTGAGGGAGGGCATCCTCCAGCACAGCGTGGAGTAGAGAGGACAACCATGTGTGTTGCAGCTTATTCCTGTCCTGCCATAGTTGGTGGCTGGGAAGCACAAGCCAGGGCTGGTGAGAGGAGAGCAATGATAGTCCCTGCTGTGCAGGACAGGGCTCCCTGTATGGGGCACAGAGAGAAGTGTCTGGGGAGCACCAGTGATCCACAGCATTGAGAGCAGGCACAGATAAGTGGTTGAAAGGTCTTTCACCCTGCTAATCCTGCTTCCTTCTGATAGCTTTAAATCCATCACTAAAAAATTCCGAGTTTCTCTGTTGGAGAGCTGGGTGGCCTACAGGATGAATGGAGCTCTTCACCCCTGGGGCAGCAGGGAGACTGCACAAAACAGGGCCAGGAAGGTGCTGGCGTGTTAGCACGTAGCTGGGTTATAATTTACACGCATACGCCATATACTTACTCCCATTAGCATCTTGGCATGGAAGGCACCCAGTCTCCTTTCACCCCTGACCTCATTAGAAAGCATTCAGAGGCCTGTGTGGCTATATTTGCCTGCAAAAGAAAGCCACACCTAAACCAAAGCCTTGAACATCAGGCTCAAGCCTTGAACACCAGGCTCACTCCACTTTGATGGAGTTAGAAAGATGGCACTTTCCATTGTGGGCAATCTCAAGCTGGCCAATTTCCCTGAGGGGACACAGCAGACAAAGAGATCCTTGCTGCAATTTCAGTGACCTCAGGTGGCATGCAACAGGGATCACTTGCGTTTGCATGTTTCAAATAACACCTATGAGAGATTGCCCAAGGGTCCAGTGAAGATCAATTAGCTGGTAGGAGAGAAGTCTTTAACTGCATGGCTAGTCTACATAAGCCAGGACCTTAGGGACAGTTAAAATGGGATTGCTTAAATATGGTTTTATTATTGTCACTAACACCATTCTCACTGGGTGTGACAAATACTGTCCCCCTCCTGCACTCCTCTGGGAAAGGTGCAACCATTTCTGAAGCTGCAATTAAGTTTCAGAGGTAGGTAAGGTCCTCAGGGGTCAAACCAGCAGTCCCAGCTACACAGGAGGCCTTTGCCTCTGGATGGACTTGTCTCCAAGCAGCTTACCCATTCTCCCAACATTCTGTAAGGCCACAGTCCCACACCATCCCCTCCCATCTTTTTCCACTGTGTTTCTACCATCTGCACTTCATGAGTGCTGTAAAACCAGCTCCCTGATCCCTGTGGACAGGCCTAGGTTTCCAGGTGGAGAGCTGGGAGTAGGAGGTTGCTGAGTCTGTATATTCTTCCAGATCTCCCCCCTGCACACTCCTCCACGCAGAAACATCCCTGCTCCTATCAGCGGTTTTGGAGCTGACGTCCTTTGTGACGCAGGTAACATCCCGCCAGAGTAATGAGGAATGATCTCCTCCCGCTGAGCTCCCGGACCCTGCCTGCCCCAACTGGGGAGACCTCATGCTCATCTCATTGCTGATGCTCACGGCATGCTGCTGGGTCACATTTGCTCACTGAAGGTCAGGCCTGGTGACAAAGTGGAGCAATGCTGATTTAAACCCACCCAGAGAGCTGCCCTTTGAAATTCTGCTCCCCTGCCCCAGCAGCCAGTGTTTTCCTTCCTGCAGGCTGTTAAAACGCCATACTGTCAAAAGTCCCTTCATGCCCTCTTGACCAGCATTTCCAAGCACTGAAACCAGTACTGGAAATGTTGAAAATGCTGGAGCTCAAGCCCACACTCCTGGACTGATGCCTCCATGGTGTTGTCACAAAGACGACTTGGATCACATACAGGATGAACAGCAATGAACTGTACGCAGTAGTTGCTCCAGGAAAGGAGCAAGGCTCTCAAGGAGTGGCCTCAAAGGCAACCGCACCGCCGTGCCAGCATGTACCTACTGTGAAAAGGTGCTTCCAGAGACCCCATCTCATTCCCTGTCCCGATTTGACCATATGAAAACCTTTGCAGTAGAAAGAAACCAGGCACTGTGGGACCAGGGCAAAGGGAGTTCACAGAGTGAATGCCTAAAGCGAGGTGCTGAAGTGCTGTCATGCCTTGGTGCACAGGGTCAGAGCTCTGACTAGTTAGGTGTTGAGTTCCCTCATCAACCCCAAGCTACTGCCTCAGGTCAAAAGCAACCTCCACCACAGTGAGAGAAGCAAATTAAGCCACTCTTTAATTTCCCTCCTTCCCTCCTTCCTT
>WBMZ01015424.1:0-22054 GCA_013400975.1 Atrichornis clamosus
CGGCACCGGCACCGGCACCGCCGGCACCGCCCCCGGCACCAGCACCGGCTCCGGCTCCGCCCGCAAGCCCCGGGAACCCGCCCCGCACCGGCAGCACCTGGCACCGACCCCAGCCCCGCACTGCGGGAGTGATGACCGGCACCGGTAGCACCGGCATCACCGGCACCAGTGCTGCACGGGCACTGGCATCATCACGAGTATCACGGCACAGCTGCTGCACTGGCAGCACCGGCAGCACCGGCAGCGGCTCTCGTGCTGCACCGGAACCGGCATCAGGCGCCACGGGTGCCGGCGCAGCGCCACGGACCACGGACCGGCCACTCCGTTTCTCCCCGCTCCGCTCTTGGGGGCCCCTCTCATGACACCCACGTGTCACCTCCCTATGTCACCGTGTCCCTCCGCTATGAGCCACCCGTGTCACCCTGTCCCCGTGGTCGAGGGGTCATCCCGGGCACAGCAGCACCATGTCCCCGTGCCGGGCTGATGGCAGGGGACAACCAGCTGTGGGAGGGGACATTGTGAGCCCGTGGGAGCCGCAGCCTCGACTCTGTGCTCAAATTCAGCACTTTTGGGTTTCTCACCCCAATACAGGCCACCGTGTCCTGCTGTGCTGGACTCTGGGTGTGAGGTAATGCCAGGATTGGATTCAGAGACTCCAAGCACCGGGAGCCGGGGAAAGGGAGTCCTCCAGCAGGAGCACCCCGGGCAGGTGGATTCCCCTTGCTGACATCCCCGGCACACTGGAGATGCCAGCCGGGAGCTTTCCAAGCACCCGGAGTGAGTGGTGAGGAACTGGTGAGCCCATGCGTGGGACAGAGATATGTCGGGACCCTCAGCACCACCGGTGGGGCTTCCACGTGGCCACAGTGAGGCACAGGGGTGTGAAGCCTGGCACGGCAGGGTCTGACTGGTGTGGTCGTGCCTGTGCCAGTACCACAGTGCTGGGACAGGGGGCAGGGGCAGTGTGTCTGCACCTCACAGCCCTCCCTGTGCTGTCATCAGGGATCCCTCACTTTTCTCTATGCCTGTGGCTGCCCAAGGTAGAAACCAAACTCTCTCCACCTCCAGCACAGCTGCTGCCTTGCTCCCAGCGGCTGGACAGCCTGACACATTCTTGCTCCCAGAGGCAGGATGGCTGGACAGTGCCCAGCCAACTGCATCAAATCAAGAGACTTTTCATTCCAAATTCCTCCTCTGCTGTTCATGGCAGGCCCTGGGCAGGCACAGCTGGAATGGCAGCATCCCGACACCAGCACCAGGAATGACAAGGAGCGCTTGGCCATCGGCACTCTCCAGTGAGGAGAAGGTGCTCCTGCTGCCCGTGCACTCACAGCACAACACAGCACAGGGGTGGGGACATGCTCAGGACCCCCAGCTTTGCAGGGAAGGGGATGCAGCACCTCCCCACACCATCTGACAGGGCAGAGGGCAGCTCGGAATTGGGCACCTGGGGCTGTGCATGACAGGGCTGGGCTGCCCAGTGCCAGGGGAGCAAGGGGGGCTCTGGGCTGGGTCCCTCAGGACTCTGCTCCCCTCGGCACTGCGGGTGTGAAGCAGCTCCCAGTGTAGGAACGGGGCTTGTGGTGCTGCAGCACCCATGGGGACTGCCCTGGCTGGAGGGAGGAGGTGACTGATGTTGGGGTGTCCCTGAGCACACAGTGGTGAGTGCTGGTCCCAGCCAGGCACCCTGTAGGGTCCCTCGGCCCCTCCTTGGCATGGAGGGGGCTCTTGGTGCCCATCCTGAGACCCTGTGGTGAGAGAGCCTCCGGACCCCCCAGCATCCCCATGTAGTACAGTGACAAGGAGGGGCCATGGAATTCCACTCTGGGGGTGCAGACAGCAGAGCCCCCCTCCCTCCTGATTCCCCTCAGGGACAGCCACACACTTGGTGCTGGTTGGCCAAAGAAAGCCCAAGGCACTGGCCCTGCCGGCTGCTACCCCAGCCCAGGGCTTGCCCTGGGGATGATGCCCACCCTTCCATGGGACCCAGGGATTGGAACATGGCCACGAAGGCACTTGTGAGCTTTGCGCAGCCCCACAGACATCAGACACAGGACTGAGCGTGTCTCTATTTAATCCCACACCTCGTCCCTGTGAGGTTCCCTCCCCATCCGACACCGCCAGCAGCATCTGGGGGTCACAGAGAGCCCTTCCCCTCTGGGGGACACGGGAGCAGAAACAGTTCATTTCCACGGGCTCAGCCCCACTACGGCAGCACCACGATCTTCTTCTCCAGCGTCTGCGGGGGGAACAGGACCCTCCTCATGACGGCGTCCAGCTCCTCCAGCGCCAGCTGCGCGTGCAGCACGGTCGCGCCGTCGCGCTCGGCCGTGGCCACGTGCTTCAGCAGGCGGTACAGGTCCCGCAGCACGTCCCGCAGCACCTGGGCACGGCGGGCACGGGAAGCGTCAGCCTCGCCCGCCCCCGCCCCCTCGCGCGTCCCCGCAGGCGTGGGGCTGCCCCTTCCCCCGGCACTGCCGGTGCCAGGACACGGCGGCACCACCACCACTGCTGGCCACAGCCCCGGCCCGCCATGACTCAGTTTTCCCACACGCCAGCAGCACATTGTGGTGATCCTCCAGAACAGGGGCACCAGGGCATGCCGAGATCCCAGCTGCGGGGATTCCCGCGGGGAACTGGCTGTTTCCTCCACGGGAGCTGAGTCCCAACACGCTGGTTACTGGGAACTGCGGAGGGATGCCACAGTGGTGGAAAAACTGGGCATTTCCAAGTCAAACCAGCGATGAACATCTCCCACGGCTCCCAAGAGCTGGCACTGCCCACGGCACAACCCAGCAGCTCGGAGGGCCACCCTCACAAAGTCCCCTCTTCCCCAGGATCTGCTGAGGAGACCCTTTACTGGGGGATGCCCAAACTGCGGGTCTCAGTCCCTTGGGACTTTCCCCGGAAGCTGCCTGGGAATGAGTCCTGCAGCTCTCATGGGATGCCCAGGAGCCCCTTAGGGCTGTCCCTGCCCCAGGGACAAGCAGGGGGTGACCCACCTCGGTGACCTTGTCACTCAGCCCCCGCAGCAGCAGCACCACCACGTGCACGGCGGCTCTTCGCACCTCGGCCTCAGGGTCTGTCCGGGCTACGGCTGTCACACAGCAGGTGACCTGTGGGGACAGGGCAGGGGGGCATCAGCGAGGGCTGGGGGATGCGGGGATTCTGTGGGAGCAGCCACTGCAGTGATGGGGATGACCCGAGGATGAGGATGGCACCCAGCTGGGGGGACCCATGTCCTGTGGGATGCAGGCTCCGAGCAGCTCCCGCTGGGGCCAGGCAGCACAAGGATGCCTCGAGAAGCTGCGTAACAGTCTGTATAAAAATCAGGCAGAGCCAAAGGAATCTAATTAAATCCCGGCAGTGACAGCCGGGAGAATTAGCAGAGCTCGCGCCTTCCCGAAATAGCAGCGTGTGGCGCGTTGGCATCGCATCAAGTGCCGGGATCCACCGGTGCCGAGCGGGGACCGACGGGAGAAGCCCGAGCGCCAAATCCATTATGTCTCCTGTTCCGGGAGCACAGGGGGGTGAAGCTCCGGCTCCCGCAGGGCACAGACCCATCGACTCCAGGGCTGCCGGAGCCGGGGGAGCCAGGCTCACCCCCCTGGGATCACAGCTCTGGCGGCTCTGGCAGCCGTGTCTCACCCCGAGCCTGCAGCCGTGATACTGATAACGATAATTATGATAACGGGAGGGTAACGAGGTGTCATTAAGCGGGAGGTGTCTCTGGCAGGCATCACTTGTGCCCCTAGGTCTCTTCTGGCAGTGGCTGCCATGGGTGGAGCAGACACCTAAAAATCAGGACTAGAACCTCCTGAGTGTTTGCTTCAGGCCCAATGGCTTTTGTACTCCATAATATCAGCAATTATCACTCACGTCCTGTATGGAAATGTTCCATTTTCAAGTCCTCAGCAGCCCAACCATGTGCTAACGAATCCATTAATGAGATGGCCCCGTGCTCCCCAGGCAGGGACAGGGAAAGGACGGAGCCGGTACCTCCTGGACGATGGATCCCAGCTGGAAGCCGAGGCGCTGGCAGAGCTCACCCAGGTTGGAGAGGCTGCTGGCCCGCAGGGCACCGTCGGGATCCCGGGCACCCCGCAGGAAGGCCCGGATCAGCGGCTCCCGGTGCTGGAACACCATGTCCCCTATGAGAGCAAGCAGAGCCGTGCGTCACTGGCATGGAAAAGCCCACAGCCCCTTCCTGCCAAAGCCTTGGCTCCTTTGGGAACAGATGGATTGGGCATCCCCCTTCCAGCACCGCTAAACAGCTGCATGCAACATCTGGAGCGTGGCTCATGCCCCTCGGAACGTGCCCCATGGCACAGACCTTGGGGCCCTTCGGCACACTCCACTCCTCCCCTGGGGTCATTCAAGGTCCTGCAGACACACCCGGTGTGAATCCCAAATTCCCAGATCCAACTCCCTGTCCCAATTAGCACACTGAGGCACAGTAGAGTGTGAGTTGCTAATGAGAGGTCAGGTCCATGCCCAGCATCCACAACCACCCCGGGAGCATGTCATCCCACGGGAGCTGGACAGCTGTGTGCCCCGTGACAAGGGCATGGCTCCAGGCAGGGCCTGGAGGGGCTGGAAAGAAAGCGCCAGCAGGTCAGCTGGCGTGCAAGCTCCATGGTTTTCCTGCTCTCCCAGGCTCTGGAAGTTTCTCAGACACTGGTGTCCTGCAGCAGATGGAGACAGCGGGATCTGCCTTGGGATGTCTCAGGATGTAGAGACAGGAATAATCCTTGTGGGCAATGGATCTTTGTGGGCATTGCCCTGCACATGGGAGCTCGGGGCAGGGGCAGCTCAGGGCAGGGGGAGCTCAGGGCAGCACTGTGATGCCAAGGACTTGCTGGGAACACATCCTGCTCTGTGCCTGCATCCCAGGAGTTGGAATTATGGCAGTATGACCAGTGCTGGGTGATCCAAGCAGGATGCATCCCATTCAAAGCCAGCAGTGCACCAGCCTGTGCCAGATGGCTACAGAAGGGCCATGAAGCACATCCTTTCCTGCTGCAAAATTCCCTCCTGGATAGGAAAAGCCACCCCAGCGGGATGGCAAACAGGGATGGGGATGGGGACGGGACAGGAGGGAGGCATGGCAGTCCCTCAGCAGAGCAGGAGAGCCCAGAACCACAGAGAGCAGAGTGATCCTGGAAGTGCTGGATAAATCCTCACTCTCAGATGCTGAAGCTTTGCAACAGAAACAACTTGGTGCAATTTGTTCCATAAATATGCCGGCGAGCCGGGACGCGCCGGGGCAGCCGCCCGCGGCAGCGGCACCACGGGGAGAGTGCGGTGCAGGCCGTGCCACCGTCCCCAGGGCAGCTGCCAAGGGAAACCCCACCCTGTGCCGGACACATGGACATTGCCCAGGGGGCTTCCAGGACCAGGGGGCTCTGAGCTGATTGCTGGAGCCCCATAGGAGATGGTGGATGCCCATCCCAGACAGCAGCACAGCCTAGCACCAGTGGGATGCCACAGCTGGCAGAGCCCAGGGATGCCACCAGGGACAGGGGACGTGGCACAGGCCACAGGGGAGTCACAGTCCTGGGACTTGGGGGTCCGGGCTCTGCAGGAGCACTCCCAGCCGAGGCACACAGCACTTGCCTGGTGACCAGGGACCCCTGCCCGGCTGCCCTGGCACTGCGGACACCGGCTGCCACCTCCCTGGCCACGGAGAGCTCTGGCTGTGTGCTCCCGCTGGCCGGGCCTCCTCTGGGGAGTCAGACAAGGCATTTTAGAACGTGTCCCAACAGCAGCTGCCGGAAAGGCCTCATCCAGCTCCTACCCCTCAGCCCTGCGTGTCCGGGCGCTTCCCGGCAGCCTCCAAGCCTGGTGCTGCCGACTGAGGGGATGGTGGGCTGCTGGCAGGACCTGTCATCCCACTCCTGCTGCTGGCAACCCCCAGCCAGCTGCTCTTAGGCTTCCGGACCGTCCCAACCTTCTGACAACAAAAAAGCCCCCACGGGCCTTCCCCTGGGATTTGGCGAGGCCAAGCGGTGCCGTGGTTGCTGGCAGTGGGCAGTGCCATGCCCGTGGCCATGGACTCACCCAGTGCCTGGGTGACACGCATCAGCACCTCGCCCAGCTTCATCCTGCTGACAGTGGCCGCAGCATCCTCCGTGCCCTGCGCTGGACACTCGTACTGTGCCAGCAGGACGGGCAGGATCCGCTCTGGATACTCACTGGAGAGCAGGGCAATGCCTGGAGGGGAAAAAAGCTGGAAAATCAGTAATTTAGCAGTTGGCAGCACATTACCGCTCGCTGCTGCTGGGTGATGCCCTTCGACCCACTGCGGATTTGGTGCACTGGAGGCAGCTGGGCACCACAGCCAGTGCTCGGGCCCAGGGTCTGGTCACTGCTTCCGGCTCCTGGCCATTGGCACACAGTGCCAGTGTGTCCGTGTCCCTGCTGGATTTGCCTGGCTCAGACTGGGAGCTGGAGTGAGTGCGCCACATGCCCGCTGCAGTTTCCTGAGGATGATGAGGGATCAGATCCCAGACACAGGGATCAGGCCCTTCCCCAGCTCCACCGCCCTTCCGTGAACACACTCCGGCCCCTCAATGTCTGTTTCATCATGAGGGGCCCAAAACTGAGCTCAGGATTCCAGGTGTGGTGCCCAGTACAGCAGGAATACATTGCTGGAGTGTAGCTCCACAAAACCCAGTGGTGCTGCAACCACCGCTCAGCCCCAGCTCTGCCGCTGTGACAGGGAGCGAGTGGGGCCATGGGAACGTGGCTGGCAAGCCCCATGCTTGGCACGGCACAGCTCGGCATGGCACAGGTGCCGCTGCCACGGGCCGGGTGAGTCAGGGCAGCAGGGAACCGCGTCAGGGTTAATCACCGCCGCGGCCGCGCTGCCGAACGTGCGGCAGCTGCACCGGCGCATTAATCACCGGGATGGTTACAGCCTTTGTGCCTCAGCCGCGGGGCAAGGACAGACCCGTCCCTCTCAAGACCGTACAGGCAGCGGGAAGCACAGGATCAACTCCTTTCCCAGCTGCTGCCAAAGGTTACCAACCAACAGCGGTGGTGCCGGCATCGCTGCGGGCCAAGGGAATGGCACCTCGCTTCCATGGAACCCAGCGGACTGTGACTGTCTGCTGCCACACAGGACACCTGCGTCACTCCAGCGTGGAAGCACCTGCCTGTGGATCCCACGGGCAGCCAGTGCCGCGGGGCTGTGCCGAGCGTGCCAGAGCAAGCACCGACCTGAGGGTTTCCTAGGAAGCAGTGTAAGTACTCTGGAGTTGCCACCCATGGGGATGGACATGGCAGAGCCCTGAGTGGGGGGTCCCCCTAGCCCCCTGCTTCTCGGCCAATCTCAGCTAAACAGACCCCTCAGTGAGTGCCAGGCTGGCGTGCCGGGGCTGTGCCCACACCATGCTGTGACTGCAGCCCCAGCCAGTGGCACAGACCTGGCACAAGGATGGTGACCAGATCCAGGGAGGAAGAATAACTGGGAAATGAAGCCTCTGGAACTCAACATGGAGCCCACACGTGCCTCCAGGCTTGACCGAACAGCACAAAGCCACAATCTGGGAGGGCAGGAGATGCTGAGCCTTCAACCTGGACACAGCTCCACTGCTCTTTGCTTTCACTGCCTGGAGTCCTCCAGCACAAAACCTTCCCTGACAAAGTGCTGGCACTCACCCCAATGGGCACCACTCACCTTGGATGGCTGAGAGGTAGACAAAGGCATCCTCGTGCTGCATGTTCTCCAGGAACACCTGGAAGGAAGGAAAGTGCCATTAGCAGTGCCCTGGGCCGCGCCAACAAGGCCAGAGGGCTCCGATAATCATGACCATCTCCAGCCCAATGGCACATTCAGCATCAGCTCTGCACCGCAGCATGGGACAGGGACACAGCAGGAGACAGAGACTGTGGCAAAGGACAGGGACCACAGAATGGGATGGGGACCACGGCAGGAGCCTGGTACCTGCAGCAGTTTCTCCTGAAGCTGAAGTGCCTCTGGATGCCGCTGGGTGACCAGGCTGGCGAGCTGGCGCAGGGCAGCTGCCCGGCTGGGGGGCTGGGGGTCGTAGGCTGACACCAGCAGCTCCTGGAGCCCAGCGGGGGCCAGGCTGTCGGTACACGGGGCTGGAGTGGGATCGGTGGCACTGGGCTCGTGGCACATGCTCTGCTCTTTGCTCCTCTCCCTGCGAGCCGAGGGGCTGCTGTGTCCGTGCTGTGGCGGTGCCTGGCCAACCCCTGGGCTGGGGCCTGTGCAGGGAATACCAGCAGGGCTCTGTGCCCCCATCCCAGGCTTCCTGCCCAGCACCCCGCCGGCAGCGGCGCCCACCGTGCCCGGGGAACAGGCGCCGTGGGTGCAGATGGCGATGCGCAGGTCCGAGGCCAGCTCCTGGGTGAGGGGCTCGGGGTAGGTGCGGGACAGCTCCTCCAGCAGCGGCACCAGCCGCTTCAGCACCACGAAATCGCTGGACTGGAGCTGTGCAGGGAGAAGAGCAGCGCTGGCACCAACACAGGTGCCACAACAAACACAGGTTTGTAACATGGGTTTGCTCCCCGGGATGCTCCTGGCAGGGTGGGCACGGGTGAGGAGCCCCAGAGCCTGTGTTGCAGCCCTGTGGCCACCTCCCTCCCCAGCCCGTGAGCTGGGCTCCAGGCGCCACAAGCTCCTGTAGGCCCTGTGCCAATCCCAACCCCGGCATCTCGGCAGCAGCTGCAGGAGAAGGTGGGAAGGGCATGAACCCAAAGAAAAGCAGTGTCCATGCAGGGGGCCAAGCCAGGGACCTCCCTCCCACCCTCCTTCCTGTGCTGTGACAGACTTGCTGTCAGTCCTGGCTGGAAGGATGCTCCCAGCATGGCAACCACGACCTATCCCAAGAGGAAGAAGCTCCTACTCTAACCTGGATGTAACTGCTAAAGTCTGGGATGCGAGGCCTGAAAAGGGGTGTTTCAGCAGAGATTTTGGATGATTGCATAAACCCCCTCGGCTGCTGAAACCCAAACAGCTCTGCAGCTGCTTCCAAAACCTTTCACATTCCATTTTCCAAATTATGTCACTCCCATTAATGCCAGAGTAGGAGCAGGAGCTTGCCTGGGAGGGGCCCATTGCAGCCACAACACTCTGGCTTTAACTCCTCTCCAACTACAGTTCTTTTCCCAGTGTTAGAAGTTTAGCAACAAGACACAATAAACGATCTTTGTCCATTAACAGCTGGATTTTCCTTTGGGCAAATCCAGGGATGAAGCAACCCCAGCAGCTCAGTGATGGCAGCAGGTTAATGGAGTGCCATCACCCTCCATGGCAGCTCCACTGACATCTGAGTGACACAGAGCTCACATATATATATAGGTATTACAAGGTAACTGAGCGATATAAATAACAATATAAATATGTATAAAATGTAAATATAAAAATATAAGGGGATTTTCAAGGGTACAACCCACATGGGAAGCTCACAACGCTCCAGAGCTGAAGCCTGTGGCCGTGTGGGGATGCACAGGGTGCAGTGTTGGTATTTAAAGATGCTGTACGTGACTGCACTGCTCTGTCAGTGCCTTCCTGGAGGAAATCTTGGGTTATAAATTAGTTGATTGGGCTCTCGGGGGTGCCCTGCTTGAATTGAATCCTTGGCCAGCACCCTGGCACTGCACCAAGGAAAAATAATAAATATAAGTTATATACACACACACACATATATATATACACACATATCTATAGGCTGTGACCCCAGCCCAGGGCACCTGTGCTGAGCAGCCCTGTGCTGGCCACGGCCCCCCTCCCCACAGCCACCGAGCCCCCCGGCTTCGCCCCTCACCTGGACGGCCCCGCCGAGCAGGGCGGCCACGAGCCCCACGGCCATGGCGAGGGTCTGCGCCTCGGCCGCCGCGCCGGGGCCCCGCGCGGGGTGGGCACAGGCCCGGTGCAGCACGGCCGCCACGAACTCCCCCACCTGCCACGGGAACAGCCGTCAGCAGCGGGGACACCCCGAGCCACCCCCTCTGCAGCTCCCGCTGCCCCTGCAGCCAGTGGATTTCCCCATCCCACGCCGTTCTCCAGCACAATTCCGTACAAGTTCAAGGAGCGTTTGGACAACGCTCTCGGGCACAGAGTGGGATTGTTGGGGCGTCCTGTGCAGAGCCAGGAGCTGGACTCGATGATCCCTGTGGGCTTCTTCCAACTCGGAATATTCTGTGATTCTGTAATTCCGTGAAACCCTTCCCATTTCCCTGCTGTTGCCACTACCCCGAACTGGCGTGGGCTCAGCCAAGTCATGTCCACACCCAGGACAAGGTGATGGTGAAACTGGGGGGATCTCTCAGCAGCAGAAGCTCCATGGGGCTGCAGGAACAGAGGGATCCCAGCTCCATCTCTGCCTCCTGCCTGGCTCCACTGTGGGATGGGAGCTGGGAAGGCAACTGGGATGGTCCCAGAGGGAAGGTCAAGGTGGAGGCAACAAGGGTCTGTATGGAATTGTCCTAGAGACAGACTTAGAAATTCCAGAGCCAAGGAGCTCCAGCCCCTGTCCACAGCTCCCCAGTACCAGTTCCGCCCTTATCCTGCTCAGCCAACACTCCAGCTGGGCCATTTCCTGTGTTCTCCATTATTTTGAGATTTTTCCCACAATATTTTTATTCCACAAGTCTGGAATGATCCTGCCTGGCTGGCACCAGTCTTCTCCACACTTGGCACCAACACCTTTGATCCCACAGGCTTCCTACCTTCCTAACAGATCTTGAAATTAGGGAGGTGATGTTCTCTGTGCCTTATTTCCTCCACACCATGGCTTGGGACAAGCCCTGGCAGGGGTTGGATCAGGGTAATTCCTACCTAACAGGTGTGTTGCAAAAAAACCAGGAACTATTGTGTTCCTATTTTGGAAAACAAAGTACGAGGGCAACAAGGTCCTACTGCACCAAATCCCAAACTTCCAGCCCCAGGGCACTGGGTGCAGGCAGCATTTTCTCCTCAGCTGCCAGCACATCCCTCAAGCCAGGAGGGAGGCTGTGAAAAAAGGCTTTGTAAAAGGCTGCATAAAATACTCAGGTACCTGCTGGGATGATTATTCCAGAGAAGAAATTTCATCAAACAGCAAGTAAGTAAAAAAAATTGGAGTATTTGCTCTCACAACACAGTGGCACAAAAGCTGAAGGGGATGAAATTATATTTAATGTTAAAAAAAAAAGGAAAATTGTGAATAAATAATAGTAGATGGCAACCAAGAAAAATAAAAACTTTAAAAAATAATCTAGAAAAAAAGAAATTTTCGTGTGGGAGGGGAAAAAACTTGAAAAATAAACCACTGGGGCACGGCTGTGTCTCAGGCAGGAGGAGAGAATCCTTGGTGCAGTGAGGAAATCAAGTTGACTTTGGTTATGGAGAGGAATATATAAATAAAATAAATGTGCAGTTGTGGGGGCCACCACAGCTGCTGTTCCAGGGCTCTGGCTCTGGAAAGATGGATCCCACTTGCTCCCACCCCATTAGGGCCCCCAAACACCCCAAGGAACCCCACAGGCAGAACCTGCTCTAAGCCTGTCCCTGTCCCAGCCCAGGGGCCTCCCTGAAACACAACCCCAGGCAGGAGGATAAAGGATTTTTTGTCTGGATTTCTTTGGTGGTGGGTTTTTATCCCAGACTCCCGGCTGGACCCTGAAAACTGGCAAAACGCTTCCCCCTTTCCCAGCCCGACTCTCCGGCCCCGCGGGTGGGTGTGATGGGGAGGCAGGTGGGGACAAAGCGCCGCTGGCAGTGTCCCCTCTGCTGCCGAGCACACAAAGGCTCCTTTGTCCCAAAGGGAAACGTGAGGAAACCTGCCTGAGCCGTGACTGCCTCTGCCCACGGCAGCACGGGGAGCTGGCATAGCCGGGGCACTGGGGGAAAAGCTGAAATAAAGAACAGGATGAGGAAGTTAAAGGACACCAGATCCGCGGGGGATCCGCAGGGGATTAGCAGGGAATGCCATGCTGCCCTCAGTGTCCAGCTGCCTTCCCAACCGGCACAGCCGACCCCATCCAGGCCGGGCTCAGGGGAAAAGATGTGCCAGATTTTAACAATCCTTTTTGGGACCAGGATCGAAGAGTCTCAGCAGCCTTTGAAGTTACCATATTTAATAAATTTGGCACTGTCCACTCACAGGTGTAGGAGCACAGTTATGCCAAGCAAGGTTGCTCCAAGCCCCATCCAATCTGGCCTTGAACATTTCCAGGGATGGGGCAGCCACAGCTTCTCTGGGCAACCTGTGCCAGGGCCTCACTATCCATTTTCTTCCCAATATCCCATGCAACCCTCCCCTCTGTCAGTGGGAAGCCATTCCCCTTTGTCCTGTCACTCCATCTGTCATCCAAAGTCCCTTTCCAGCTCTCTTGGAACAACTTTATAGATACTGGAGGTTTCTTTAAGGCCACCCTGGACCCTTCTCTTCCCCAGGCTGAGCAATCCCAACTCCCTCAGCCTTTCCCAGAAGTGTCCAGCCGACCCCTCCGGGCTTTGCCAGGACCAACCTGCACAATGTCAGTGAACACGGTGTCGGAGACGCCCTCGCACAGCGCAGCCACGAGCTGCAGGACCAGCAGCTTCCGCTCCCGCCTGGCCTGGTACTGCTCCAGCTCCAGCAAACTCCCTCCCGGCTCCAAAGCCGGGTTTGGAGCCGCCTCGTCCTCCGCAGCCACCTGAGTCAGCTCCTGCCGGGAAGGGAGCGCAGGGCACGGAGAGGCAGCGGTTAAATCCCGGGAACCAGTGCCAGGAATGCCAGATGACTCCTCACACCACCACCACCACCTTCCAGTTGGTACATGAAGGTCTCTCTGAGAGCTGTCCACAGCCCTTGGGAATCCCACCCCTATCCCCTCCTGTGACTGTGGGCTGGGGGCACAAAAATCCCAGTCCAGCCCAGGCCTAGAGGGATCCACAGGGGCTCCAAGCGGGATCAAAGGAAGCAGGTACTGGGGCCCCTCTGCTGCAGCCAAGGAAACAACGGGGATTATTCCCAGCCTTCAGCACACTTCAGACATGCTCCTGTAGTTAAAACAGCCCGGGGGAATGAGGGTTAACCCCTTCAGGGACAGGGCCACTCCCTGTCCTCAGCTTCCCACCCAGCACACAGGGCCGCTCCAGCGCGTGCTGTACCCCGGACACGTGGGGCACGATCCCTCTTGCGCCTTCTGTTTGGCTCAGGGAGCCCCTTCCCACAGATGTGCCCCAACCAGGGACTGGCCTGCCCTCACCTTCAGGCAGTGGATGAAGAAGTCTCCAGCCAGACCACTCTTCTGGCAGTGGGACAGCAGCTCCACCAAGCTCTCCACATGGCACTGCTCCAAGGAGATCTTCTGGTACAGGGCTTCATCTTCATCACTGAAACAGGTCACTGTGTCACCAACACAAACACACCCAGACCCCCTGACCCCAGACTCCAGGGCATGGTGAAATCCCAGTCTGCTTCCCTGGAAGCTTTCCTTCCCAGCATTTCCCAGCAGAGCCTGGAGGCAGCTGAGCCAAATATTGCCCAGGTCATTTGGGCTCTGTTTATTAACTAATCTGCACTCATTAACAGAAAGCATGAACTCAAAACATGCATTTAATCCAGCCATCCCATAAATAACAGGATTAGTGCTGCCTAAATCAGGCAGTGGTCAGAGCCATGGAAGCAGGGACATGGATGTGGACATGGACATGGGCAGAGTCAGGGCCATTATGAAGCAAGTTTAAAGAATTCCCAGCCTAAGCAAGGCAGAGCTGCTTCTAATTGTGGCCTTCCAGTACCTAAAGAGAGTTTACAAAAAGCTGGAGAGGGACTTTGTATAAGGGCCTGGAGTGCCAGAACAAAGGGGAATGGCTTCCCACTGACCAAGGGTGGGTTCGATGGGATATTGGGAAGGAATTGTTCCCTGTGAGGGTGGGGAGGCCCTGGCACAGGGTGCCCAGAGAAGCCGTGGCTGCCCCATCCCTGGAAGTGTCCAAGGCCAGGTTGGATGGAGCTTGGAGCAACCTGGGATAGTGGAAGGTGTCCCTGCCCGTGGCAGGGGTGGAACAGGATGAGTTTTAAGGTCCTTCCAACCCAAACCAGCCCGTAATTCTAACTCAGGTCAGGAATTGATTGAAAAGAAGCCAAACCAAGTGTATTTGAAAGGATTTTGCCGCAGATGCTCCCAGCTCCCGGCACACCCCTGGGCACAGCTGTGCCTCTTCCTGCCCCACAGTGCTGCCCCGAGCCCTGCCAGCTCACAGCCCCTCTCTTTAAACCAAACCCGTCCCAGTCTGCATGGCTGGAAACTAAAGGCTGCAGTTTATTCCCAGCATGGCCACGCTCTGCCTCTACTTAGAGACCATCTGCACACTCCGGAGGAGCTCCGTGGCTGCTCCGTGGTGCTGGCACAGCCACAGTCTTTGCTATGACAGTGCCACCTGTGCCCGAGGGACTCTGCTCGTCGTGCCACCAGACAGGCCTGGGCTGGAGGGTAGAAGTTGAATTTGGGGGTGCTGCGATTGAAAAGGTACATCCCATTCCCAGACACCACACAGGCAGGGCTCGGGAGTCAGGAAAAGTAGGCAGGGAGTGCACACCAATGCTCAGGTGGAGCATGGTGCTTTTTGGGGCAGGAAGTCAGAGCTCTGTGCTGTGTCCAGGGAACCTGGGGGCTGTGTGGAAGCATCACCTGCCTGAGCTCAAGGGGATAAGACCATGATGGGATGGCACTGGCGGTCCCCTGCTTACTCGGGCTCTCTCTTCCAGGCTTCCCCGGAAAGCCCTGGGTGCTGAATGACCCTGGGGACTGTCCCCACAGCACTCACCTGATGGTTTCCTCCACCATGACGGCAGCACCGCCCTCGCTGCCCACACGGAGCTGGCACCGTGGGTGGAGGGTGGGCACGAGGCCACTCAGTCCGGCCAGGCCTTCCAGCACGGCCAGGGACCGCTCCCGCTCCACCTTCTCCAGGAACCACAGCAGGATCTCCTGGCACGGGGAGCTGGCAAGGAGAGAGGAGTCAGTGGTGACATTGCTCTGCCTGCTGCACCCTCCCTGTGACGGGGACACAAGTTTCAGGATGAGGGACATGACTGGAGCACCCTGGAGCAGCCACAGGCTCTCCTCAGGATGCTCCAGCTCCCAGCTCCAGCAGCTGAAGGCATTTGAGCCCGTTTCCAAGGGAACCAGCAGCACATCCTGCCCTTCTGGCATTCCCAGATGGAAGGATTTGGGTCCCTCCACACTTAAGCCTGGGAGCACGGGAGCACTGTGAACATCCCTGGCACAATCTGCCTGTGCCTCATGCCAAGGTGACAAGGGCTGGTGGCAGTGCCAAGGGAGAGGAGGAAAGAGATGGGAGCACTGAGGTGGCGTGGGGAGTCCTGCCAAGGAAAGATGCAGGTTAATGAGGTGGAGCAGCCGCACCGTGCTGTGCCAGGGGTCTGGAAACCTGAACGCTTCCAGGCAGCTGCGGGTTCAGTCATCCCTGCCAAATTCCTTAGCAAAGGAAGCAGTGACTGTTGGCCCAGCAGCAGCGCAAACTTGGCGTGTTCCACCAACTTGTCACGGCACTCGCTGCTCTTTGAAGTGATTAACGATGCTTTTAATAACAGTAGAGGCCATGTCTACACACACCTTTTAGGGAAAGCCTCCACACGCCAGGATCACCAGAGCATAGCATAACCCCACCAGGAATGTTTCTACCAGGCTGGTCCAAACTCCAGGGAAAGCCTGGGGGGAGCAAGGAGAGGGGACAGCCAGCATCTGGTCACCTCTGTCCCTGCCACTAGGACTGGCACATGTGGTGCTTCCCAACAAACATCAGTCGTGGGGAGCTGGGTATGGCATGAGGGAGCAACTGTCAGGAGGTAGATCTTGCATGTACCAGAGGAGACTGAACCCAGATTGGAGAATGATCCTGCATTTCCAAGAGTCAGCGCTCCAGCTGTTTCATCCAGGTTTTATCCTATTTGTAGATCCCTCCAGCCAGTTTCCAGCATCGCCATCTCTATCCACGGACAACCACAATCCCTGCTCCAGGCAGAGCCACCCTGTGCTCCCGAGGGCACGCTCGCCTCAACACAGAACATTCTGGCTTCAGGAAAGACAAAACCTAATGTGAGAACTGCTTCCTCAGGCACAGGGCTGCCAGTGAGGTTGTGTGCCCTGCCTGTGGTTACTGCCTGCTTGGAATGAGAGTGCTCTGGGATGAGAAGATGGATCTCTGCTCCTGCCCGTGCCCGGAGCGTGGCTGTTGGGAGCGGGCAGAGCCCAGCAGATGAAACCCCAGCAGAAGCCGAGCACAAATCCTCCCTTACCGTAAGTATGACACATTCTGCCTGGCGAAGGAATAGAGGGAAAAAACCACTCCCAGGACTGACTGTAAGGATCCCAGCAGCAGGCTCGAGCTGTCATTCCCAACCACATACACCTACGGAGAGAAGGGCACAGGGAGAGGAGTCAAACACCCGTGTGGGGCAGAGGGGAGGACAGGAACACGTCTGTGCACAGGACGGTGGAGGGTTCTCACCCTCTTCCTTCAGTCGGAGGCCTCTTTTCCCTGATTACACCATATTCCCTATTAAAACCCGCCTTCAGCATCATCCTTCCCCAAGCATTTGCTTAACCACAGCAGGGCTCCAAGCTACAGGAAGACTGCAGACAGCTATTTGAGAAGTCTGCTGCTTAGGGGTCAGGTCCTGCATTACCCAGAGATGCAACAGGACCGTTGGAATGAGCAGATCTTTATGGAATTACTGCAAATCTCAAACACAGAGATCAGTCCCTAGCAGGGCAGCTGGGCTGGTGGTGCTGAGCTGAGGCACTGGGCTGCAGGGGCTCTGGGGGGGTTGCAGGGCCTCTGGGAGGGCTGTAGGGCTCTGCTCCTCTCCTCCACCTCAACCAGCACCCTCCCAAATCACTGCCAATGCCCTCCACGAACCCAGCACATCCTTCCCAGGCTCACTGCACACCAGTCCCACCTCACTGCCCACTGAGCAAAGGAAAAACACTCACAGAAGCCTCATGGCACTGTGTTTCCTTTTGGATCCTTTCAAAGGAATTATCCAAAACTAAAAGCTGGGTAGGCCACTTTCAGTCAGAGCCATAATGCTGGGAAAGTTTGGTCTAGAAAGTGGTTAAATACCAGACTCTGCCAGCTGGACTCAGGGTTTGCTCAGTGTTGCTGTGTTCAGGTCCTGGGTTTGGCAGGCTCTATCTCCCTCCCCAGATTTTGCCTTTAAAAAAAGGGGAAGGCAGGGAAATAAAGTATTTTCTCAAGTTTTCCAAGGGATTTCCAGCTGTCTTAGGTGGTCAACCACCTGCTCAGAAGGTGCTTTGACTTCACAGCAGAGTCCCCACACCTCTGTCCTCACATTCCTCCCATCTCTGGTCTCCTCCACTTCCCAAACTTCTGACCTCCTACTCCTCACATCTCTGATCTCATGCTCCCCACACCTCTTACCTTCTCCTCCCCACACCTCCAAACTCCTCCCCACACCTTTGCCCATCTCCCTACACCTCCAACCTCCTCCCCACATCTCTGGCCTCCTGTTCCCCACACCTTGACCTCTGCAGCTGGACAGCAATCCCTGTTCCAGGGCTGGACGTGCCCTGGGGACAGACCTGCCCGAGGCAGTGTGACAGCCCAGGCAGGAGGGAGATGGTCCCCAAACAGCCCTGCCTTGCTCCATGGATGCAAACAGACCTGTTTCCCTGTGCTAATCCCCATGGAGCCATTCCTCCTCCCCAGACCCTTGTGTACACAAAGCCTCCCTGATGAAGCCCCAAGGACAGTTTCTCAGTAAGCATCAAATGACACTTGCTAGGCAAGAAACCCCCCCAAACCCGGGGTCCCCTCACTAATCTGGCTGCTGTCGGGCCTCCAGCACTCTGCCATTAAGGAGGGATCCACCCCAACCCCCCAGCACATCACTGGGAGGGAGCAGCCCTCCAGACCGGTCTCTGCCTGCCAGCCAGTTACAACAGATCATTACTGGGAAAATAGACAACAATCCCAGCATTTAAGAGCTTAGCCTGCCTCGGGGCATGCCAGGAAGCAAGTCACCAGCTTCTGAAATGTGAATTTCTGTGAATTCCTGGGCTGGAGATGTCCTTCTGGGTTGAAATGTGCTGGAGCCTGCAGCGTGGCACTGGGAATACTGGTGGGAATTGTAGGAAATGGAGTTATGAAGGAAGGTGTCACAGGAGAGATCTCCACAAAAAGCCCTGATCCTTCATGGGAAGCACAAGGAAGGACCCCACCGAAGCCCCAAATGCCAGAACCAAGATCTGTGACTCAAGGAAACCTTAGTGCTGCTTCCAGCACCTAAAGGGGCTCCAAGAGAGCTGCAGAGAGACTTTGGAGTGACAGGACTAGGGGGAATGGCTTCCCACTGCCAGAGGGTGGGTTAAATGCAGGAATTCTTCCCTGTGAGGGTGGTGAGCCATGGCACAGCCTATATGGAGGCTGGGGTACTCCTGCAGACAAGGATGAGGTGACTGAGCACAGCTGCAGGAGATGCTGGGTTTTGTGGTCCAACACACACTGAACTGTTCACCCAGACTCAAACCAGCTCTTTTTCTCACCCAAAGCAGACATGGTACCTTGAGCACATCTTCCACACAGCTGCCCAGCTCTGCCTCGGGCACCAGCACGGCCCCTGCTGCCAAATCCTCCAGTGTCAGCTCTGAAAGCAAAGGGCAGAGACGTGAGCCCTGCCCCAAAATAGCCCAGAGCCCCCAGTAGCAGAGCCACCCCACCATTCCCTGCACCCAAAAGCACTTCCATAGCTCCCTTCCCTGCCTTCCCCATGGGAACCGACCAGCCCTCATTAGCCATGCTAATTGTGCTGCAGTGCTGTAAATCCCCAAGGACACACGGAAATCAAGGCAGACCACAACTCCGTGGTGGATGGTTCCCCAGAGAGCTGCTGGTCAGTGAAGAGATCCAACAGCTTCCGTCCAGAAGCCCAAAACAAGGGTGTCTGACTGGGAGAGTTTCCCGAGGAGCACATGGCAGCAGCCAAACCTCTCGGCTCCCACGCTGTAGTAACTTGACTCAAGCAGTAGTAAGTATGTTGTAACCAGACAGACCGACAGGGTCAGCACGGGGAGCTGGGCTCGCACAGTCCACAGCCTGGCTGCCAGCACGAGGAAATTCAGAGGGAAGGATGAAAACCAGTGAGGAGAAAAAGCAGCCCCTTCCCCACGCGGGTACCTGCGGCCTCGGAGCAGCGGCGGAGCGGTGCCAGCAGGGGCTGGAGCAGGTGCCTCTCTGCCAGCTGCGGGTGCTCCCTGGCCATGGTGAGCAGCGTGGTGGTGGCCACGCGCTGGAACTGCCGCGCTGCCGCCTTGTCCTGGACGTGCAGCAAGTCCAGAATCTGCAAGGAAAGCCCACGATAAAGGAAGAAGGATCAGCACCCCTTCAGAGGGGGCAGCCTGCCTCATTGCAGCAACTGAGCCGCCCATGTGCTGCTTTGATGGGCATCTGGCACGACATTCCATGTGTGGAAGAGCCAGTGTCCTTCCCACGCAGGCAGGATGCCTTTCTGGGCTCCAACCAGGAGCCTGCACCACTCCCAGAGCCAAAGGCTGGAAGCAAGAGCTCCACACAGAGCTCTGTGCAGAGCAGCACCAAGCACCTTGTGTGATCAGACAACATCATCCAGCATGTCAACAAAACATGAAGGGTTCAAGTGTGGAAACATGTCCTACTGCCAGAAAAACACCTCCACGTGGTGCTGGCTTGTGCCAGGCCACACTCAAGCGGGAGGGATAGCCCCAGCACTCTCCAAGCCAGGAGTAGGCTCTGCATTCCCAGGCAGAGGGGACGAGGGACTTACCTGGGGGCACACTTGTCTGTAGTAGTCCTCCAGAGACAGGCACTGCTGTGGGCAGGCAGCCAGGATCTTCCCAACTGCATCACACTTCCTCCAGTCCAGAGCTGCTGCTTCAGCGTCAGCACCACCTGCAACAGCAGCAGAAATCCCAGATCAGCTCCGACCCATGGCCAGCTCTAGCTGAAGCCAAGTGTTCCTGGCCAAAATTTGGATTTTGAGCTTTTACTGCCCTTGTTAAACCAAGGATCTTTCAGGAGACACCTGAACTTATGGACAGAAGGGAGAAAATTGCTCTGCAAGAACTCTGATAAAGGAAAACAACTCCTACGGACAGGTGGAAGGGACAAAAGGTGGGGAAAGGTTGTGCTTTGATGGCATCATCAGGTTGGAGTTGGCCAGATGAGATTTTGGCACAAAAAACTGTGGGCTTCAGCTTTTGGACAGCAACAGTTTCCCTCCCTGGCAGGACACGGAGAGTAGGAAATGGGATGGGTCTCCATGTCCCTGCAGCTCTCACAGCTCAGTGCCCAGCACAGCTCCCATTGCACTGGCACTGGGACAGGGCATTCCCCAGGACTGATCCCACTCTGGACACATGAGGTGTGACCCCACAGAGGCTAAATGGGCTTAGAGCCTTTCAGTGTGGGCCTCAAACATGTCAGTGTACCCCGAACTAGAGCAGTTTGGGAGCTCAGCACAGTCAGAGGCAAAATCTGCGTGTCACCAAGTCACCTCAGCCTGGCACAAGCTGATTCCCACATCCAAGCTCTGGTGGCTCTGCCTTTACGGGCCTATCATGGGATGAACCATCTCAGACACCTCTAAATCTGCAATCCTGGGACCCAGAGCCCTCCACTCACCATCTGTGCCCTCCAAGATGCCCCGAACCACGGCCTGCACCCCACCAGGCCTCAGCAGCCTCTCGGAGAGCAGGTGCCCGCAGAGCCGCCGCAGCCAGGCCGGAGCTGCCCCGGCACTTGGAGACCTCTGGAAGGAGCAAGGAGCAGGGTAAGGGGGGTATTTGCACATGCTTGTGCCAATCCCACCGCTGGGCAAACAGCCTGTGCCCTCACAGAGAGCACAGGACAGGGACAGGCTTTGAGTCGCTGCTTCATCTGTGGCACAAAGCGAATCAGGAATTGATGAGAGGCCAGCTGGAACGGACCAACAAAGACCATCAATCCAACATGCTTTAACTCTTGCTCAGCTATCAAGTGCTTAGCATGTTATTCCACCCCTGGAAGTGTCCAAGGCCAGGCTGGATAGGGCTTGGAGCAACCTGGTCTAGGGGAAGGTGTCCCTGGCCACAGCAGGGAGTGGAACGAGATGAGCTTTAAGGTCCCTTCCACTGCAAACCATTCTGGGATTCTACAGTTCTATTAAAGGCATTATCCCACAAGGACTTTCCAAAACCAACACCCCAGAAATACCCCAGGAGGCTTTGGAATGGCCCCAAAGAACAGCAGGTGCCCTGTGTCACCCCCCGAGTGGGAAGGGACAGGTTCTGGAGGAGCAGAGGCTATGCTTGGCCGGGCACAGTGGATGTGGTACCAAGCCAAGGTGGCACGAGCTGCGATGACATACCCTGACACACCCAGACACACCCCTGCACAGCGGGGCTGGAATGACACACTCAGCAGCCTCACCAGCACTCGGGGATTTGCTTTCAAGGTGTAAGAGCATTTCCAGGGGAGCAGCATCCTCGCAGTGTGGGAATGGCCCCGGGTACCTGCTTGGATTGTCCCTGCAGGACGAGCAGCTCCTGCACCGCCACCGGCTGGTAAACACGGTCCAGGATGTCCCGAAGGGTTTCCCGGCACCGCGTTCGCTCCACTTCCGAAACACCCTGGAACAAACCAGACCAGGGGTGCTGAGAACAGCTTGGCTGGGCACTGAACCCGCGGTCCCGCCGGTGGCCGGTGCCCTCCAGCCCCTCGCCGAGCTCCGTGGCTCCTGCCCCTTCTCTCACACGGGGAATGACGGGCAGGACACGGGGGAGGTCGCCTGGGGAGCGGGCTGGGGCTCGGTTGGGGACCCCACACGTCCCTGGCACGGCTGGGCACCCACAGGAGTCCCGGGGTAGCGGGGACACGGGGGCGAGTGCGGCACGGACCTGGCAGAGGGCGGCGGGGCCGTGTGCTAGCACGCAGAGCCCGGCGAGGAGCACGCGGAGGTGCCGGGCGAGCAGCGGGGCGCCCAGGGCCGGCAGCTGGGCCAGCTCGGCCAGCACGGCGGCGGCGGCGAACAGCCGGACCCCGCGGGTGCCGGGC
>WBMZ01015425.1:0-24965 GCA_013400975.1 Atrichornis clamosus
CTCATCCCCGCGCTCATCCCCGCCGCACCGGGCAGTCCCCGGCCGCGCTGCCCCCGCTGCCCCCCGCGCAGGCGGGATCCAGAAGGGACAGAAACCCTGCGCTGCCTCACGCATCACCTTGCGGCTGCCCTCAGCCCGTCTCCCGGCGCACCCGGCAGCCCTTGTGCAGCGCCGTTCCTCCAGCCCCAGCGCGGCGGTGGCAGCCCTGCCAGCTTTGTGGTAGACGCCAAGAGGGGTTCACTTCGCCTCAGCTGTGGTCCACGCTGGAGCATGAAATAATTTTTCCAGATCTGAAGTGGTCACTAGGCTGGCAGCAGCATCTCTGTTGCAACTCTACATCAGTTCTCACCCTGCTTTGCTGGAAATGTTACCACACGTGCTCCATCCGGAACAGCATCCTGGGGATGCCGCCACTGCCCTGTGAGCCACAAGTGCACTGGGGGTGTAGAGACACCAAGGATCTTTGCTGGGCCTTCCACCTATTGCCACCAAGGGATGGTAAATGCAGAGCAGAAATACCTGCTGGTGCAGCAGGGCAAGGGTGCTGCTCCCAGTGCAGCTCAGGCAGTCCTTCACTTCTTGCATAGAAATGCAGGACTGAAAGTAGTTCAGAAGAGTTATCCAGACTTTTGAAGGGGAGAGAGAGAGAAAACCCATTACAAAACCCCATATCTGACCATTTAGAACCTGAACCCGCCCTCCTAATGCTTAAAGGTTGTAATAAATTTGAGTGGGCGAAAAATGAGTTAAAGAAATGGTACATAAATATGTAGAAGAGAAGTGAAATGTGCACAGGGCTCCCATAGGATAGGGGTAAAAGACACAAGCAGGAGGGGGCCACAAGCTCAGCCACAAGACATGGTGGTGCAACACCCCAATTCAGGTTGCAAGGTCTGCAAGGCTCCTACAGGCCTCCTGCAGCTGGTGCAATATGGCCCTGGGCACGAGCAGGACTGGGCAGGAGAAAATGTGTGATAAATGCTCCTGCCCACTCCTTGTTCCTTTAGCCCTTTAAACTGCAATCCAAAATTACTTCTGCACTTCACCTCTGCAGACAGAGGTGCTCCTGCAGTGTTTGCTCCCAAGCAGTCAAGTGAATGGTTGCTTCAGGGTGAAGGGGGTAGAAGACACCCCATAATCAGGATTGGCCTTGCCCCCAAGCACCAAGTTCCCCACTGCATGGTGCAGAACCTGTCCTCTCCAGCACTGCCTGCACTTCCTTGCCTCTAGGCTGCTCAGGTTACCTCCATCACAAGGTGGCTTAATGCCGTGGAGTGGCTCAGACACAGATTCCCCATCTGCACGCTTAGGACAGTCATAATGTTCCTGGAGAAGCAAATCTAGACCATCTGTCCCCACCGTGGTGGCCTCGAGCAGCCGAGCACAGCACTGCTGCTGAGCCCTCAGAAACAGGTCCACAGGTGGGGCTCACCCTGCTGCTGCCCTGGGCTCTTGCTGTGGGATGGTCAGTTTTGGAACCCAGGGGCACTGTGGCACTGACCCAAAGACCCAGAGATGCAGCGAGATGAAACCAATGGCTGCACACAAGAAAGTGTTTCTACCCTGCAGAGCTCAGTGCCACAGGACATTGCAGACCCCAGGAGCTCACTAGGGCAAGGCAGGATGAGATGCCTGCATGCAAAGCAAGCTTGTTCAGAATTAATCTATGAAAAACTTTGTGTGCATGGCAGGAAAGCAAGCAGTGCAGTGGTGGTATTAAAAGAGAACTTTACACTTCAGGTTTTAAGAAATTAGGATCATCTCCACTTCTTCTACTGCTCCTTGTCCCATCAGATGGGAATGACGGGAGAGACTGGGGCCAGATTGAAGTTGAGATATGAGATTGCTGCAGCAAAGTAGAGTAAAAAGCTCTACTGGCCAGTGTCTCCCATATGGGAGAAAAAGGACATGAATTCCATCTTGACCACCCTGCAGCACCTCTGAGATCTGAGTCTCCTTCACAATGAGATGTGTCCAGTACCTGTAACACAACCATAATGAATTACTGCTCCACCCCAGCTGCAAGCCTCCCTCCCATTGCAGTTCCCACCTTGATGGCACGGTTAGGTTGCAGGGACCACGCAGTGGCCACCCAGTGAGGCCCTCTCCACTACCACCAGCTTTCTCCAAGCCATCTTTGGGCCAAGGTCAGTCACGACCCCCATGTCAGGATGGGTCAAGACATCTCGACTTGGGTGGGAGGAAAGCACCAGGGAACTGCACATGCGGAGTTTGTCACCCCAGCTGCTCACACCTGCCCTGCTCCAGACACATCCTTTTGCTCTGTCCTGGGGTGGGGGCAGGCAAGGACATGGGCGTTCACTCAGTGGGGAAGCGCAAAAGCAGAGGACAAGAGCTGTCAGGAAAAAATGCTTTAATTAGGAGCTGAGTGAAAAATAAAGAGAAGCATTTGATTTTTTTTTCCCCCACCCATCTTTCTTTGTGCATCCTCCACAAGGAAGGTATCTAGTCCTCTCCATGCTTGGTCTCTGGCAGCCTCTGCAGAAGGGGCAGCCATTCATGCAGTGGGCACCCCCACATGGGAAACACCCTCACTGCCAGCCCTGGAGCGCCACTATCATGGCCTCCACGCCACTCCACTTGCCAGCTTGAAAACTCAGGGACAGCTCCATGGTCTAAACCCTTCTGCTGCTTCTCCCAGCTCTCTTATCTGTTAGTACCTAATTACCACTTGCAAACAGAGGGGCCTGGAGCCTTGGCTGCTGCAGCTCTGACAGAGCCCTTCCTTATCTACTTGCATCTCCCCTCCCAAAAACCCACATGTCCTATTTTAGCTGCCACAAGAGTTGTTTAATTCCTATTCATTTGTAATGAACTGCACGTGCCACCTGCTAGCCCCAATTAAAAGGAAAAAAAGTAATCCCTGGTTGCTGCCGCCTGTTTGCAACATTCCCTAACGCTGCACAGGACTTGGGACACCTTATCAAGTGCAAGAGGAGGCCAGGGCTGGCTGCCCAGGGGCATCCACATCCCGTACTTCAGCTTGTTTTAGTGAGTGGTGGCATTTTGGCTTCTGGGGGTGGCTCTGTTGGGAGACCAGGTGATGTTGGCACCTGCATGGGGGGCGCAGACCCAGGTGTGGCAGGGCAGGCACAGTGCCCAGCACTTTCAGGCAGCTCTGAGCATCTTGCTGCAGCAAGGCGAGAATTGAGCAGGGCTAAAGGAGCTGGGAGTTCATTTCCAGGCATGTACCTTCACGGAGGGCGGTGATTTGAGGAAACCAAGAGCTCTCCCATTCTCTACCCTCTTCCTGCCAGTACTCTCCCTGTCTTATTTAAATTCAGCTTTGGTAGTTGCTCTTTTTACAGGTGCTAATTTCAGCAAAGTGTCAAGAAATCCCCGGAGATGGTGCTATTTACAAGGCACGAAGATGGCACAGGGCTAGGTTTTATCTGGTGTCACCGGCATTTCAGCCCCTGCTGCCGCTTCCTTCCTCTCGCATGAAGTCCTGCGGGAAGAGGAAGGCAAGTGTGAGGGCCCAGGCACTGCGGGTTTGTTGTACCTACAGCCCTTCTAGGAGCAGAAGATGAGAAGGTGGGGCAGGCTGAAGGCAGCCAGTTCCTCGCAGAAACTACAGTCACACGAGCACTGTCACACTGCTCCTTGAGTTTTGCCCGAGAGGAGAGGAGCTGGATCCTGCCAGGGGAACAGAAGCCACACATTAGCTCTGAGCTTGGGTGCAGACAGGGAATCTTTATAATGCTGGGGAGGAAGTGGAGGACAGTTTTGCATGGTGGAGGTATCTTTTTTGATCACAAGCATCTGCAAAAAGCTGCCCAACACACGCAGCCCAGGGAGGCAGCAGGGAAATGTATCTGGCAGGGAGGGCCACGAGGAGATGAGCAGCAAAGAGAGGAACCGACTGAACTTGGCTCAGTCTGTCAGTCAGTTCCTTAGCACTACCACAGACCCCATCCAGCAGGGATTTCCAATTTGCTGTGTCTGGGGCTTGTCAATTGGAACTCGAAGAGGAGCTCTGTCAAGCTGGCTGCACAGCTACTGGGCAAATGTGGCTGGAGGCTCCTGTGAGCACTGGAGGGTTTGTGCAGTCACAGGTGAGTGGGAAGGGGCAGCATAAGAATCATCTCACTCTGTTACTGTTCCTTCCTGCCACCAGCAGCAATTCGCGCTGAGAAATGTACAGCTGGGATAATAACCAGGCATACCAAGGGACCAATAGCTCTCAGCACTCTCAGGGCAGATGCCCAACAAATTATTCTCCTCCAGGGCAAAACCATTTTTATTCTGTTAATGATCCCTGATACATTGACCAGTTGCTGTATCCTCACTTGTGGCAGCAATGGCACGAGAGTCTTCAATAAATACCATTGGCTGGTTTCTGCAATTCACATCATGGAGAACTAAATGTCTTCCATGGCTGTGCTGGCAGGGGAGAGGAGTGATGGAGACCTGAAGCAGGTCCTTACAGCAGAGCTCAGACTCCCTCCCTGTAAAGGAGAGCCTGGAGGCGTTATTTAGTAGCAATCAAATGCAGCTGGCTTTATGGAATTCCTGACCGCCTCACAATGCCCACAGCTGCTCTCCCCATCACCTGGCAGGGATGCTCCTGCCTTGTTCTGGAGCACTTGATGCACGGGCTGGCTGTGGGCTGCCTTTGTGCACCTCCCTTCACAGTAGGGATGAACCTTGCTGCTGCATGGGCACGGCAATTACAGCACTGATGTGTCCTGTGCTCTGTGGGTGTCCACTCCCTTGTGTGTGCGCCTCATTTCCCTTACAAAATGGTGGAGCAGAGGGAAGGTTTGACAGTGTGACCAGGGCACAACTTCACTACTCCAAACCAGAGTCACAGCAAAGTATTTTGAAATCTCATGTCTTTAAGAGAATGAGTTGCTATTTTTTTGGTTCTGTACCTAGACCTCCGGCTGGTTTTGCCTAGTGTGACACCACCAGAAATCCTTTTCCCTCTATCCTTCACTAGTCCCAAGCAGTTCCTGGGTGTGCTTACATACTTAAGACTTAGTGGGAGCCAAACACACCCTGCTTGGGCTGTACAAGGCTGTCAGAGATCTCCTGGCTGGCTCTGCCTAAGCTGATGTCACCTTGGGGCCACAGAGCCCCACAGGCTGACTCTCTGGGGCTCCTCAACAGGAGCCATCCCTGCAGGAACCGGTTCCCTGCTCAGAGTGGGTCAACATGTGGCTCTGAAGGTGAGGCAAGGGCTGAGCACCATCCTGCCCAGCTGTGGGGTTGCCCTGGGCAGCACAGACCTGCCCAGAGTGACCTTTCCCTGCATCCAGGGCCCAGGGATGTCCCTTCCTCGATTATTCCCACCCTGCACAGGGAACAAGAAGAGGAACTCTGTGGGGCCCACATCTGGCCAGCCCTGCTCCCATTTGCCCCTTCCAAATGGAGCAAAGCCCATTCCGCAGCTCCCACCGCCCACAGCCAGTGACTCACAGGGATACTCGTGCCTCATCCGGGCAGTGCTGCCCCAGCACACACTTTCCGGCACAGAAACCTGCCCAGCCTCGGGGAGAGGAATGAATGCTGGTGTCCCTTGGAGCCGCGGGCACCCGCGGTGAACGGCAGGTGGGCGATTGGCTGGCCCGGCCCTGCCCCTTTAAGGGAGGAAGCGCTGCTCGGAAATTTCTGAATGGCTGGCTCCGCCCCCGCCCCGCGCGCCGCCCGCCCGGCCAATCAGCGAGGGTGCCGCAGGGCCGCAGCGGAGTACGGGGCTCTCTTAAAGGCGCACTGCCGCCCCCCGCCCGTCCCCGCCGCCGCCGGCCGTGCCGGCAGCCCCGAGGTGACCTTGACAGCGGGTCCCAGCCGCAGGGTGAGGAGCGGCTCCTGAGGCACAGGCACATCCATGCCTTCCTCAAGAGTGACACGCTAGCAACGCGAGCCCTGGAAGATGGATGATGTTGAGGGATGAAGTGCCCTTTCCCTCACTCTGGCTTCAGGGCTTGGCTTGGATAGGGGATGGTCAGGTCCCAGGGACTGGACATCCACACTGGCCAGAGCACACAGCTGGGCTGAGTTTCATCCAAAGGCCATGGAGCTGCTGAGCCATGGTGTGAGAGAGAGCAGGCAGCTGGGAGAGCTGTTTCATCACCCTATTCTTGTTCTGGGCCAGATCAGGAACACAGGAGTGCTCCCACAGCGGCGGAGCCCTAAAGCTTTTGAAATCTTCCTGCAGAAACACCCCATGAGACTCAGCTGTGCAGAGTCTACCACTGCACAGAGGGGAAATAGCTGTGCAGTATCTGCCAAGGGAGAGGGAGTGAACAGTGCAACTATGGGACTGCAATACACACGTGAAGCAGTGGGTAGAGCTTGACCCTGGCTTCAGCAATAAACCCAGCTCCACGTCCAGCCTGGTCTCCCCCTGCACTGCAGTGCAGTGCCCCTTCCTTGCTCTGCCACAGCTCCTCCCTCAGTCTGCTGTAGCCCAGGCTGTGAAATGATCTGGTCTAAAAATACCCCTTAAAAGGAGGGGACAGCCTGGCAGGACATTGCCATGTTTCCTGGACACGTGCAGGTGGGAAGCTGGTTGTGAGGCTGGGGAAGCAAGGTCAGCCAGGCAGAATGGTCTCCATGCCAATGCTTTGGGCACAGACACTGGTGCACCTGAGCAGTGCCAGCCCCGAGAGCTATCCAGGCCACAGACTGTAGGAGGCCTTTGCCTGAGTCTCAATATTTGGAATAATTTTTAGGTGCAATGCCAGCAACACTCCTACAAGGTGCTTTGTACCTGCGGGCTGCAGGGCTCTGGCAGGCACTGCCCTGGGGCAAATCCTTGCTTCCTGCAACAGGGCAGAGATGGGCTTGAAAAGCTGCCACTGCTGCAGCCATGCATGGTTTAACCCTCCCAGAGCAGAGAGAGCAAGGCAAGAGGAGCCAGCACACGGTTTAGAGCACCTTTCCAAGGGCTCACACTTAGATTCACAAGAGGGATGATTTCCAAACCCACACTCATTTACTCTCCTCCCCCTGCACTTCCCCTAGCTCCTACCAATGCCGAGGATAATACATCTCTCAGCGTGGCTTGGTACTGATCCTCCAAATCCTAAAGACTATAAACCTTCATGAGCAGTTATCACGGATGCTCTCATGGATGCTCTATTTATAACAGTGCCAGTACTGCCTCTGCCACCAGAATCCTGATCTCTGTCCAGCCTGATGCCATTAAGATGCAGTGACATTCCCCCAGCTCCAGCACTCCAGATCGAAAGCAGCTGGCCTGCCAGGCTCTGCCTTCAAGCTTGGTTTGTTCCTTTAAAAATGGCGAGGAGAGCCTGTTTGTTTTGCAGAAATGCACCAGGGAGATGTGTCCTCACCCTCCTGAGATGCCGGGGTGGCTGTGAGGGGAAGTGGAGTGTGGATGGGTGGAGGAGAGGGTGGCACATCCCATGCTCTGGGCATGAAGGCTCCACACAAGGGCCCCTGGTGGGTTTGTGCTACAGGAAATGGGCTCCAGCACTTCACTTTGGTTGCAGCAGGAATATGGTCAATCACCTGACAAGGCAAAGCAGGAAAGGAGGAACGTGGGTGCTGCTGTGTGGAAACTTGGTGAGCAAAGAAGACAGAGACCCAGCAGGGACAGTGCAGCAGCTCACCAAGCTCCTGGCCAAGGTACTGATGGGGCTGGCCCCTTATCTGTCCCCATTCTGCTGGAGATGCCTGAGAATGGTCTTGGTTCTTGCTTTCAGAGCTACGCATGAAACCCATCAGTGTGAATCTGAGTGTGCAAGTTGCTCCAGCAGCTGTGCTCCCTTGTGGACAGACAGACACAGACACTAGACAGAGGCAAACAAAGCTGAAGCATTAATCTGGAGGAAGGATGGATGGACTCCATGCTTGTCTGCGTGAACTCTGGAGCATGGCTGTCTGTGGGACACTCCCCAGAGCCTTGCCCCCACTGTCCCTTTTCTGCCACTGCATGCACTCACCACCAAAATAACTTCAAACCAGTGACAATGACTTGGGTGAACGGCGACACCAACAGCCCCATAGTCATCAAGATTTTCCTATGCTGCACAGCCAGAAACGCCTTCATGTCTGCCAAGGATCTTCCTTTTGCTGCTGGTTTTAGACAAAAAGTTCCCAAGTAGGAATAGGTGACCACACACGAGATTTTGGTTTGACAGCCTGGTGGCTCTACTTCTTCATCCTTTGCTGAAGCTGGATATTGAGCTGGGAGAACTGGTCTAAGCATGTTCATCTCTGCAGCAGGAATAGCAAGAGCCTCTAGTTAAGCTGAGGCCATTCAACCCCAAAATGTCCACTGAAGTGACAGCTCTTACTGACAGAGCCCTTGCTGACCCCCTCTTTGCACAGCAGCATCTGTGGGACACAGGCAGCCGGCTGCCCAGCTGGGTGTCTGTGCTGTGCAGGGCTGATGTGTGGTTCAATCTGTGTGTGCTACTGCAGACAGACACCCTCTTGAGTTCAGACCTTTGGTTTTCAAGCCTGTGTCTGCAATGTCAAAACACAAAATTGCTGGAGAGCATCTGAATGCCCTGAAGCGACCTCTAGGCACAAAGCGGCTCAAGTGACACTGGGCAACAGCCGGGGCCTCTGGGCTGTGGGTTGCTGCTTTTTCTCTCTGCTTCTCCTAAAATAAACAGGCTCTCAATCTTACATGGGGATGCAATGGGAAGGGGGGAGTTCCTCCAGGAGCTGGTTGCTTCGCAATGTGCTCGCATTGCTTGACGATTAGCCACTTCCCAGGATTTTGGAGTTGCAGGGCTGATGATGATGGGCTCAGGTTGAAGTAAAGCAGTGGCCAGTCTGGCCTGCAGCAGTGACTTCAGCTGCCTGCCCAGTCAGCCCACAGAGAGGGCATGGGGTGGTGGGGACAGCAGGGCATGTGCAACCAAGCAACCTGACAGGGGGCTTCTTGCTGGGGCTGCATTCACTGCCAGACATTCGCCCGCATCAGAGATGTGCTTCATTTCCCCGATGCTCCATGCAGCAGCAAACAGCTCCTTGGTGCTTCCCCTCTCGTGTGTCTCACAGAGAAAATGGATAGCGATGGGGCTGCAGCCAACGCAGGGGAGCGGGGAGCTTGCAGCCTCTGCAGCTGCAGCATCTGCCACACGCCACTCTCATCCTGACCCGCTGCTCCTGCCAGGAAAGGTGCAGAGCACGGGAACGCCCTTCTCTTTGGCCAAAGGCATACCGGGAAAGAGGAAAAAACACTTGAGAGAAGGATGGGAGAAGCAGACAGCTGGTCGCCACGCTGGCGGCACAGCTTGCCCTTCTCTGCCAAATTCCCCAGGGAGCTTCACGGACCTGTTTGGCACTTGAGCTGTGGGTTATAGGGCAGATGGATGCATCTTCAGCAGATGCTGCAGCAGAGAGGGCTCCTAACACCCCGACATGTCGTTTCTGCCAGGGCTGTGTCCTCCCTGGGACACAGGGAGGGGAGCGGGACACTTCTGGCCTCAGCCCAGCAGGGTTAAAGCACAGACTACACCTCTCACGCTGCGGGCACGTTCAGCAGAATCCCACACGCCCAGAGCCGGCAGGAGCAGCAGTGACCCCTGCCAGCGAGGTTTCTTATTCACCGGTGATTTCGGAGCATGCACGGAATGCCTGTCCTCTGAGGCAGTCTTGCTTGCACTCTCCATCATATTAGGACCTGCTGTTGCTCCGTGTCAGCTGTCAGGCTGAGCAAGGACAGAGCTCTGGCGTTGGCGTCGGGCAGCAAAGCAACGAACGCCTTGGCAGGCGGGAGGGAGGGGTGGGCAGGCGAAGGCGGGAGGGGCGGCCCCGCACTGGCGCGATGACAGGGATGAAGTCAGAGTGGCTGCAGAGCCGCGCTGGGAAGCAGGAGAGGGTGGCAGGGGAACAGCGGCGCTTCCTCGCAGGCGCACAGCTCTGCTCATCAGCGGCATTGTTCCCCTTCCATTTATCTTTACAGCTGGCTGTTCTGCTCCCTGCACAGAGGACGAAAACGGCGTTTACTGAGAGGAGCAGCCTTCTTGGCAGTCTGGGAGTGCAGGCGAGCGGCACCGGCCACAGGAGCATCCTCGTGAGTCTTCCCGCTGCACGTGTACATAAGCCCTGGACAGCCCTGCTAAGACGACCACAGGGCTTGGGGAAACCTTGAAATGAAGGATTCAGGAAATAAAACCCCACAAGCCCCAGAGCTCAGGCAGGATAGCCTCTGTTAGTCTCCACAGGGCATTTTGGCTGGCAAAGTCCCTTTGCTCTTGCCCTGTTGAGGGCTGAACATCCACTTTCCCATGGAAGGATGGTTTCAGCCCACTAAACCTCAACAGGAAGCACATGTTGTTGCTGTGTTTACTGGCACCACTTCCTTTGTAGCAGCCATTTGCACACGGCAGGGCTACTCAGAGCACACCCATAATCTCGCCAGCAGGCAGAAATTTCCTGTTCCTGGAAGCATTTGCGTGGAGAGGCAATATATTTGTCATGCATCTTCCTGACTAAAGCAGGTCATGGTAGCTTTTGCTCTATTAACACTGCCGTGGAGAGCTGCTGGCAGGGGAGAGGACAAACCCAGGACAACAAAAACCTTACTTACATCGATGGATGCAGTAGGAGAATTGTACTTACTTAAGATAGGACAAGCAAGTTCATAATCTTGCCTTTTATCAGTGTCAGGGTGTCCACTACAGAGCTCTTGTTCCTGGGCTGATGGCACCAGGGTGGCAGCTGCTCTGCCCTGAAGCTGGAGCTCCTCTCCCTAGCATTAAATATCCCCTTTTATAAAAGTTTCCCTGGTTCTTCCAAGTACAATTTGCCATCTTAGGTATTTTTCTGAAACCCACTGTGGAAATGCCTAGGGCAAAAAAAAGCATGCACTGAAGGCTGGAAAGCAAGAAGTCCCCATGGAGCAGGGCAGGAGCTGGGTGTGTAGGTGTTGTCCAGCCCTGGTGCTGTCCTCCGTGCCGGGGCTGTTGAGAACTGACACGGGTTGTGGTGCTGGCACGAGTGAGGTGTCCTCAGTGCCTTCAAGCAGGAGCGAAGGATGAGAGACAGGGCCCGTGCTGTGGTCCATTGGCACAGCCTGCCCCAGGCACATCCCGTCCTGCCTCATGATCCAAATTGCTGACGTGGGGGACTGCTGGAAATGCTCCCCCCCCATCAGGGCAAGGCCTGTGTTCAGAAATGAAAATGACGTTTTGGGGAAGGGGTCACCACCGTGCCAAAGGACTCTGCCTCCCAGCACAGGGGCTGCTGCAGAGGAGCAGTGCCCAAGCCTGCAACTCTCCAGCACTGCTTGGTTCCAGATTTCAGGAAAGCTGCTGCGTCTGCACAGAAAGCCAAGTTTCAGGCGTGGCTAAGCCTGGCACTGAACACTACTATCCTGACAGCTTTTCACCTCCGGGTCCCTGCTCTGCCTGCAGCCATGCTGTGAAGAGACCATCCTCTGGGATGAAAGAAGTTGCACGTGGGAGCCCTGCCAGAGCACTGTCCTCCTAGAGTCCCACTTTGCCCACCCAGGTCCCCATTGTTTCTCCGTCTCAGGGCAGTGACCCCCTGCTTGGGGCTGGCAGCTGCAGACCCTGCAAATGGGTGACCCCAAAAGCACCAGCACCAGGCACCGAGGACCGGCCCCATGCCGACACAGGCTAGAAAAGAAGGAGGCTGCAAAGAATGACAGGAATTATTTCAGGTCTGGAACAACCTGCCTCAACAGCGAGCGAGTGAAGAAGCCAATCTGTTTAGTTTATCTAAAGGAAAGTTAAGAGGGAACTTAGACGCATCTATAAATACCTACATGTTGGGAACATTTCTGATTGCCAAGGTCCTTTATCCTAGCAAACAAAGGCAGCAAAATTTCCTGGTGCTGGGAGCTAGAGCAAGAGAAATCGAGGCTAACAGTAAAGTACAGATTTTTAATGTGACAGATAAATAACCACCAGGCCAGCCAGGCCAGGGACAGAGCAGATTCCCCCTTGCAAAAAGCCTTAAAATCAAAGCCAGGTTTCTGCTGCTAAAGGAGACATTGCAACTCAGCCAGACATGTGGGCCTGGATGCAAGAGCTGCTGTACTCCCCGGCCTGGGACAGTTAGGAAGAAAATCTCATAAAATCTGACTGTTTCCAATTGCTCAGGCTCTCACCCCCTCATGAGTTTTGCCCTGCGACTCCCCTGTGGTGGCGGTTCCCACCCACTGGTAAATGGAAATCAGCAGTCAAGCTCATCTTCTTGTCATATTCAGAAAACCACTGTCTCGCCCTTCAAAAACTGCTAAAGATACGGTGAATGTTTGGAAATGTAGAGAGAAACAAGAGGAAAAGGAGAAATTAAACAGTAAGGGGAAAAAATGGGGTATTACCCATTTTATTGCAGTTCAGAAAAGGAAGGGAAACATTTAAAAAAGGACAGAAAAGAGGCAGTGCAATTTTTGTATTTAAAATACTTTGGAAGAAGACAGACTTAGCAAACAAGGATTATTTCAAACTTTGCCAATAAAAAACAACATTTTCATATAATTTTAAATCTGTGGTGAGCTCCATTCTTCCTGGCCACTTCATCCTTCCCAAAAGTGCACGTTGCCCTTCACTCATCCCTGAAACCCCCTCAAATGCGTAGCCCAAATGATGCACTTGCACCAGGTGAAAGCTGAGATTTACGATGCACATCCAAATAAATGGTGTTTCCAAGTGAACAAGACAGCAGAGAAAAGCTCCCGGTAAGCTGAGGAACGGACCTGCCATTTAAGAGCTCAGGGAAAGAAAACATGGAAATCTGCAACGTGGGAGCGTGCCAGCGCTGGGGGCGAGAGGGACGGGCCTGGGAGGATTTCCAGCTCCACGCAGCCTCTTTGTTCCTGCGCCATATCCACCTGCCCTCCGAGCCCTGAGGGCCGACACTGGGCCGTGGCAAATGCTAATGCAAGGGGATGATTTTGGTGTCGTCCAGCCCCTGGCACAGGTGACCGCTTGATTTTCTGGTGTGAGCATCACTAGAACGGCCACACTGCCAGCCCCAGGGGAGGAAAATGCCGTCCCTGCGGTGCTGGGAGCACACGGCCCCGGCGCTGTCCCCTCAGTGCCAGCCGCTGGCAGGGCTGGCAGGGCGGGATGTGGCCTGGGGCGCACGGAGGCTCACCTGGGGCAGGGTGCTGTGAGAGCTGAGCACCAGGCTGCACACACTGGCCGGTGCCTCTGTCCGCCGCGCTGTCACCCTCACCAGCCGTGGCGGCGTCCCCGGAGCACTGTCCCCAGCTCCCGTGGGAAGCCTCTGCTCACGGTCCCAGGAGGAATCCTGAAAACAGACATATGGGGGTACGTGTGGGTAGGGCAGGCCAGTGCCTCCAGGCTCTCCACTGCTTCTGGAAGGGCCAAAATGAGCTTTTCCCTATGCAAGGGGCTCCTAGTGCCTTCGATGAGCATCCCACCTCTCCTGTCAGCGTGCCTGGCCTTGGCCCCAGGGGCAGCAGGATCACTGCAGGTGATGGTGGAGGTTTGTCGGCCAGGAACTCTGGGGCTATGCCACTGCTGGGTTGCATTTCACGTTTCAGCAACACAGGATGCCTCAAACACATATTTTTTTGAGAAAGGAGGAGGGATTTGATAGTGTCAATGGCTTGGGATGTGTTCAGTGCAAGGAAACCCTGAGATTGGATGCTCTGCTAATCCCCCCTGCAGACAGGGCACGGCGGAGGGAGCAGGGACACCCCTCACACCAGCTGTGCAAGGCCCACGGCTGCTTCCCTTCTCGTTTCTTGTTTCCACATTGATTTTTAAATGTGCTTATTGACTGTCACATCTCCTTGGGCACTCATGAACTTGCCTGGCCACAGACTGGTGAAGTTTTTTTTATTTATTACCAGCAGAGATCACTGGTGAGTGGATCAAGGCTACATGACACCCAAAAAATCAAAGCAGGATCCCACTCCCTATGGCATAACAGCACTAAAAATTTGTTCATAAACACATAGTAGATTTGCAGGTTTGCCTTTAACTAGAGTGATTTGCAATGTGAAGGAATGGCAAGGAAAAATGGGACTAAAGTGGTTCCTGAGTCAGAGGGACACAAGTATTTCCTGCACTGATTGTGGGCAGTTTTGTCCCCTGTTCTTGATCCCCAAACTCCTTTAAAGTGTTCTTCCTTAGATGATATCAATCAGTTCCATCTTCCCTGTGTGACACTTACATTTGGGGTCCCCCCAGGTATATGATGGGAAGCCAGTTCACTCTGTGAGGCAGAAGACGGTGTTTATCTGATGAGATTATGTCATTGAAAGGAGGAATCCCTGAATTTTTGCATTTCTCCATAAATGTATCTCTAGATTAGGGGGATCCCACAGTATCCCTTAGCAGGGCATGAGAGAGTGAGTAGGGGATGGGAAGAAGGCCTGCAAAGACACAAGGCAATTTTATTTACCTTTTGCCTTTGAGATAACTGAGACCCTACTGCTCAATCCCTGCCTCTCTACCTGGTGCTGTATTTTTTAGAAGGCTGTTGAAAATTTAAGAGGATGCAAATAAGAGAGACACAAGTTATCTGAGAGCTGGGAAAAAATCCTGAAAAGCGAAACTTCAAAGATTCAACCTACTTCACTTATCAAAAGTGGTTGGATCAGAGAGCTGAAACGCCTCCATGGGAGACAGTGTCAGACAGGAGCAACTAATCCAGCTGCAGCAGCAGAGCAGGAGCCAGAGCTGGAGCTGGAGCTGTGCGCATTAGGAGTAATTCAATTAACACTTGTGAACCAGAGAAGTTGCCTCATTAATGAGACAAGCCATCACAGAGAATGTGTGGAAAGCAGCCTGGATGTGAGCTGGGCAGGCTGTCATGGCCAGCAGCCTCCTGTGCCCCTTGTCTCCCTCTTAGTGCAGGAGTGTGCAGGGTCTGGCCCCGCAGCACCATGAGAGTGGCTCTTACCTCAGGTAGGTTTTGGGGCTCCCCGGGTGTGACTGTGGAGCTGGGCTCGCTGTCCCTGTGCTGCTGCCTGGCTGTGCCATGACGTGCATCCAGGCTCGGAGACTGCAGGGGTGCGGAGCGCAGCGTGAAATCATAGAATTCATGGATGTCTGCAAAACAGCAGGAGATATATCCACAGGACCAGAATGCAGCCCGATGCTTAGCATCCCGTGGGGGGCGCAGCACCTGCAGCCTCCCACTCTGCCCCCAAGTCTAAACCATCCGTGAGAGGCTGGCACCCCTGGAGAGGGTTCTGCTGGCTCCCTGTGCTTGCTGCGTTGGCCACCACACTCCCTCTGCAAGGCAAGGGGTGTGGTGGGGTGCCTGGCTCAGTGTGCAGTGCCCCACGGCTCTGGAAGGCATGGGCATGTCCACAGAGCAGCGACCACACAGTCCACAGGGACTAAGAGCAAACTGCATTCAGCTATGTCAATCCAAACCCCACCCCATCCTGCTCTTCTCCAGGCTTTGTCAGCCTCAGGCATGGTCCCATGTCCCTTCTGCTCTGAAAAGGCTCCTGCACCAGGCAGCCTCGACCTGCCTGCCCTGACACTGACAAACTTTTCCCTGCCTTTTCCCTGCTATCTCCCCTCTTCCCACCTGTGCACTGCCATGAACACTATCAAGCATCCTCATTCTGGGCTCCAAGGACCTGAGTCTGCTGCTGTAAACCAGCTCCGGAGAGAGAGCCCAGACCCTCTCCTACCCCTGCCAGGAGGATTCTACCCTCTCCTGGTCACACACAGACGATTGCAGGAAGCAGAAGGACTGCAGTGGGCTCCACCTCTCCCTAAGGAAGTCCCCACTGCTGTGCATTCAGGCAGCTGCCAGTTCATCTCCAGAGCCAGCACCTCCACAGGAGCGACAAAAGTCAATATATCCATTGCAGAAGTGTTTAATTTCAAAAAGGAAACTACATCAAAAGTGAGAACCGTTTTTTTAAGAAACTGAAAGGGGTAACAAAAATTTGCGGGAGGCTCTGAGCCTATTTAGAGAGACCCACTGGGACATCAGAGCAGACGTGCAGTGTCTGGCCGGAGGACACTGTAAAGGCAAAAAGGAGGAAAGCAAGGCTTGACTGCAGGGGAAAAGAGGCTATTGAAAATAAGAAGACATTAATCTAAACTGCTGAAGCTGCATCTAAATGAGAAAACCAGAATGGATGGTAAATGCTGACAGGTTAGAGGTAAAGCTCCAAGAGGTCAGCCAAAAGAGTTTGGTAAACGCCTTCCAAAAGCCATAAAAAAAGTAATAAATCCCTTCAAGCACCTGGGAAACAGGAAGCCTGGTGGAGTCAGCAGGGCCAAAAAGTCACAGCAGCATAAATGAGCACTTGGAGCAGGAAAAGTCACAGCAGGAACCTGAGTTCATTTTCTGTACCTGCGTCTGCTGTGGAGGAAGCTGGAGAGTTCATCTTCTGTGAGTGGTTCCAGGGGCAAGGCATAGGTCTCAGCCTGAGGGGGACATGGCCAATCCCATGGCACTCCCTGGGAGCTCATGGACGAAGCAGCTGCACCGGCCCCTCAGTCTGTGATTTCTCACCTGAAACTATGCCACACCAAGGTACCATGAGGTATTAAATGCCCACATTACAAAGATTTCAAAAGGAAATCTGGTGAGCATTTGGCAGTGTAAGCAGGGACATGCTGACCACTGCCTGAGGTTATTTCTCAGGAGTAGCAAGACACTCTGCCTACATGGGGATACAGCAGCTCAAAATTTGTCTTTACAAATTTATCAGTGAAGGCCTGAGCGAGGAGGGCCTACTGTTCTTAGTGCTGAAGCATACTGAGGCCAGCTTGACCAAACTCTCAGACTCCACCACGAGGACAAGCAAGACATGCTTCCTAACTGAACCTGGGAGCAGCAAAAATGTGCTTGTTCTGATATGGAAGTGACAATCAGGAGTGGTGAAAAGAAGAAACTAAAGAGCTGCTCACACCTTTTGCAGCACGAAGTGTATTTGCTGATTAAGTCTGATAGCACATAATCTAAAAAATGCGTATGACTGACAGCCAATCACTTTATACTATAAAAGGTCAGTCACACTTTTGCACAGTGAGGACTTCATGCCTCCCTAGGGTGTGTGAAGATTCTTCCCTTGAGTGGGAATGTCCTTCAAGGTCACTCCTCGAGGCTAAGCGAGAGAGATTTGCCCATGGTCATTGGTATGGCTGAGTGACATCAATCTCTACTTAATAATTGCTTTAATATAATTGCTTTAATACAATTGCTTCAATATTGCTTCAAAAACACTAGTAGTTATAGCTATCCATACTGTTTAGTAAATAATTCTGATTAAGCTCTTTTTTTCTAATCCTTATCATTACTGTAATCAATTTAAACAAATCATTTAATATATTTATATAAATATATTAGGTTTGCCATCCTTAATCCTGTGGGACAAAGTTGTATAAAGGTTCAATTACACCTGTGTACTCCTTTAGACATATACCATTGACAAAGTCTGGAGCTAAGATTGGATCCAGCTGTACTCAAGCACCTCTCTGAGGAGGAGTTTAGAAAGCCAAGGGGCCCTTTCTTCACCTCATGGCTCAACAGGAGAGCTTCTCTAATCAACTTTGTCCGAAGCTCCCACTCTGCCCGTGACACCAGGGATGCTTTCAAAAAGCAGGGCTGCATGCCCAGACACAATTCCCCATCCTCTCTCCCTGTGCTCAGCCACGTGCCCAGGCACTGCAGCAGCACAACCACGCTGCAGATGGGACAAGAGCAGCGTCATCCCCATCTTCCAGCTCCCAGGGGCTGCCTGGTCTGGTGACCTCCCAGCTGTAGGGAGAAAGCTGCTATAAACCCCTGCTGCTAGCAGACCAGCTGGGTGTCCACAGGCAGCCCAGCCAGGCTCTGTGGCTGCCCGAGTGCAGGGAGCACTGTGCCACTGCCCGGCACCAACGCCACTTTTGGAGCTGCTGTTTTGTGCTGCCAGGCTCTGTCCTGTGCCCTGGGAGACGGGGAGCAGCTGGCAATGATGGGAGGAGTGGGAGTCCCCAGGTCTACCCACCGCACCCGGGGCACCCCCTCTGCAGCCCCCTGGCTGCCAAACACGCTGCTGGCAGCCCCTGAACCCTCCCAGATCAGACATGAGGTTGCAGCAAGCAGTCATTGCACAGCCAGAGAAACTGGACTTTGTTTTCATGCTAAAACATCTCTCCCTCTGGTTATAAAAATAATAATTGCGTAACAGGATAGCAGTGGCTTCTGGCTGCGTGGATTACGTTTGGAACACACAAAACTTTGCAAGAATGAAAACAGGATTTGAACAGGCCCATTATGGGGGTGTGCTGCTGCCAGCATCCCTGTTTGTCACCCATCTGCTGCAGGAACACAGCCTTGGGCAGCCAAGCTGGCAAGGTGCCTGGAGGGCAGAAAACTTGTCCCCTGAAGCAGCCGTTCTCCACCTCCAAAACCCTCAGCCCAGTTTAGGTGCTTGCCAGAAGAGAGAATTGTTGCTGCCACCAGGGATTAGAGGAGTTTTCAGGACTGGTGGACAGGGTTCAGGCAGCAAAGGACATGGCCATGACAGAAGTACATTTTAGGACACATGCATGTGGCATTAATTTAAATATATGCTGGTTTCCCTCATTTCTTATGAGCATTACAAGTTGCACACAAATCTGCCTCACCTGTGCACTTCAGAGCAGCACTACCTGAAAAGCCTCCGTAAGAGGACGCTGTGGTAGCAAAAGATGCTGCACGTTCTGTCTTACAGCTCAGTTTCTGTGTGATAACATGTAAATCTGTTCTCAATCTAGTAAGGAAAAGTTACTCAAGATTTAGAGAGATTAGATTTCTAACAATTTCTTCTTGTGGTTAACACATCCAATAATTGTCATTAAATATTTCTGTAGCACCATCATCCAAGTGCTAATGCAGCACCCTTGTGCCAGCCAGCACATGCACTTCCAGAAAATGACATTTCTTCCCCAATGTGTGCACTGCCACCAGCTGCAGCACCACAGACTTACCCCAAGCAGAAACCCCAGCCTTGCACCAGGCCCCCAGCCACAGCCCCACTTGCCACAGGGAGGATTCCCACCCATGGCTGCCACAGCAGATCTTGCAAGCAAGCTGCAAGTTTTCATCCTTGCTATGGGAAAATCTGCAAGAGGAGGAGTCCTCAGGGTTTGGAATCCTCCAGATTCCTCCAGTTTTCCACCCTGGTTCCTGCAGCTACCCGGTGAAGCCACTAACACCATCCCCAGCAGTGCTGCTGGCAAGCTGGTCTTGCTGGAGTTTTGCACCTGGGGAAGCACTGCCTGCCTCTGCTTCTGCCTTCAACACATCAGGGTGCTCTGGGAGGAATCTTCTGTGGGATAAAAGGAGCTGCAGGGGGGGTTGGGGATCTGCACCAGCCACTACTTGGGCACAAGACAGGAGCTGAGTCCCAGGGGGTTTTTGGGAGGAGCTCAGCCCTTGGGCTGCTGGCAGCTGGGATGGCCAGGCATATACAAACCCTGCCTGTCCACCAGCTTCTCCCTCTGCAGAGGGCACAACGGCCCCTTTCAGCCCCGGCTCTGGGAAGGAAAGGTCAGGGAGCTGCTTTTGTGAGAAAGCCCCATCCTCCCCGGCAGCACAAGAGACCAAGCACCTCCCTGAGGGGCTCCACGGAGTAAATGGAAAGCAGGGCCACCATCGCCCCAGCCCAGGCTCCTGGAGCACCCTTTTGCTGGGCTGTTTCCCTGCAAGTCACGCACTTGGCTCCACAGCCTCAGACACAAGGAGAGAGGGGCCAGGAGAAGGGAGCCAGCGCAGCCTGTTTTCCCTCTGTGCAGCCAAGGAATTTCTTTTGTGCGGAGCAGGGTTTGGCACATTCCAGTGCAGAGCAGCTCCCGCACCGCTGTGCCGTGCGGAGCCAGCCGCGGCACCCGCCGGGACAGGAGCTGTCCTGGCAGAGGCAGCGTGCCCCGGGCACAGGCAGCTCCAGGGACAGGGAGGTGGTCACAAGGATTTGAAGGGCTGAGCTGTGCTCAGAGGAGTCTGGCAGAACACGGTGCATGTGCAGAGCAACACTGGGCACGACCACGGTGACTGATACAACCAGCACAACACAGATGCATCCTGGACACAGCACAGGCTGCAGCTTCTGGAGACACCAAACCAGCCTATTCTTTAAAAAAAAAAGCACAAGGGAAGTCACATCCCTGGCATTTTTCATGTGGACCAACATGGCAAACTCTGTGGTATTTATCACTTCTGGTAGCTCTACTGTGGTCTGGTGCATTTGGATGTTAAACTCCAATCAGCCAATGCATGCTCTAGGACAGCATTGCCAGGTGACCTGAGGACAGGGATGGACCATGCTCACGCACTCATCTTCCCCGAGGGTTGACAAAAACCAGGGGTGTGTTGCTGAAAGGCTGCAAGAGGAGGGACCTCTGCAGGCTAAGGCTTCTCCACAGCTAGAAGCATCTGGCATGGCGTGGGGCAGTGAGACAGGAGCCTCTGCACTGAGCAGTGTGTCTGTGGCTCTCCTGCAAATCCTCCTCCCACACTGAACCAGCGCTGTGACTCGGAGCAGACTTCAGACAGAGACACAGCAAGCCACTGGGGAAAAGGAGGGGCGAAAATAAATAAAATAGAACTACTCTATCCCCCTTCTAGAGCTGTTACTGTGCTCCAGTGGGTCCAGACCGTGGACACGAGGCAACACAGTGCATGCCAGCTGTGTGTGGTCACAGCGAGCACGCGGTCAGACACAATGTCCATGCTGGGACAGAGGAATTCACAAACCTACGCTCCAAGGGGAAGAGGGGAGGGGGGAAGGGGGGGCCGGAAGTAATTAATGCAAATTCCTAGTTTAGGTAAACACATCTAGAGAAAGCTCGCTCTGGCACGGGGAATTAATATCCTGTTAAACCAGTTGAAAAGGTCACCAGCAAACAAGCAACACTCCCAACACTCCCTCGTGCCAGGGCTGATAGGACACGAAGACAGACGGCTGAGAGCAGGGAGCTGGGGACTCTGCAGCATCTGCCTGCCAGCGTGCAGCTGCAGCCAGCTCAGCACGCTGAAGACCTGTTCTCTGCTGCCACAATCTCTCCACAACACCTCTGCACTAATACCAACAGCCCTGGGCCTTGGGAAAGCTGCTACGCTGCCTTCACACAGCCCCAGGGAGGACCAGCCAGCACACAAAAGCAGCCAGGGGTGTTGGGCTAATGTCAGGTTGGTCAAGGTCACAGCCCTGCTTGGGATTACTGCCTTCAGGCTGGGGATCATTTAGAGAATGCGTTGTATAAATTAAGAGAAAAAAAAGATGTACACTGGCCCCTTCAGTGTAGGGGCCCACCTGCAACAGGAGTCCACCCTTTTCACATGTCTCTGCTGCTGCTGGCACAGACATTCCAGCACAAGACCTTTAAAAGGACATACTGGGACTGATAGCCTCAAGGTGATGCTCCAACAGCAAGAAAGAAAAAAGAAAATAATAAAATAGCTCAGGACACACCACTCAACTTCATTTTCAATAGAAAACCTGAAGCACAGAGCAGCTGCTAGCAACTCATGTCTCTGAAGGCACAGAAGTGGAGCTCTGACTGCAGAGGTGTGAAGGAAAGGTGAGAGCTGCCAAGAGAGAAGAGCAACAGTGACGGGGAGCACCAGGGCTGAGGCAGCCTTGGGTCAAAATGCATTGAGAATGAGCCACAGACCACACGTGGAGCTCTGCACCCCAGGGCTTGGGTCTTCCTCTAAAAGTGCAGAGCCTCTGGGCTGTTTTCTCTTCCTTCCCACCAGGGAAACTCAGTTTCTCTCCCAGGAACAGAAACCACCAGGGCTGCATGCATTTCCCAAGGCCCAAAGCAAACAGAACTTAAGGAGAACTTAAGGAGAATAGCTGAGTGGGAGCTTCTGCCCCTCTTGGCACAAGAGGCTTCTGCAAATGGTTCTCTGGGATTACCTCAGAAATTAGTGCCCTAAGTGAACTTGTACACCAGGATCTGGTCTGATTTGGCAGGGAATGGAGTCAAACAACTTCAGAGTCCAAACCCATTGAATTTTGTTTTTCTTAAAAAAAAGTTCCTCTGTGAAGGAAGTGCATTTTCAAATGCCCTTGTTCAGCAAGACAGGTGTGTGTCTTGCACAGAGAAGCTGCATAGTTCAGCAAGACTTCAGCTGCATTTGTCTAAATCCACATGGAGGACTTTATACAGTGCTCAAAATGCCATTTTCTGGTATCCAGCCCCAAGACGAGCCTTGCTGTTAAGTCTATTTCTTGTGTGAAATGGAGCTGCTGAAACAGTGTGTTACTCACAAATGCCTGTGGGTCTAAGCACAAGAAAGGCCAGGATACCCCAAAGGAGCTTGGGTACATGTAGAGTCTCTCTTAAAGATAGAAAAATTTAGTTTTCCTTCAAGTTGGCAGCAGGAATGGAAGCAGCAGGTTGTGATGAGGCTGGGAGTGCTGGAGGAGTGAGGGCCTGGGGTGTTGGGGTGTCCTTGGTACAGCAGCAGAACTGGAAACCCAGCTGTGGCTGTGGACACAGCAGGCCTGCACTGCACAGAGGGTGCTCACAGCATGGCAGGATCCTTTAGCAGGTGCTGGATAGATCTGGCATGGCCTGATCAACAGGGTGTTACCCCTTGTCCTCAATCATCAACTGAGGAATCCTGTTCATGTTACAAACACCCAGCGATTGCAGCCCAGGTATCTCCTGAAGAGGAAAGACAGCCCAGCTCCCTGGCATTACATGCCATGCGTTTCCACAGGATGCATCCCGTCTGGTCAGTGCCAGGCACTGGTGCACAATCAGGTTCCCAGGAGACCCCTCAAACTGCAAGGCTGCAGGGACTGCAAGGGACTGCAAGGGACTGCAAGGCAGGGGCTTACCCAGCAGAGCCTGGAAGAGTTCACTTTGGAAGATGTGCGAGACTTTTCCAATGGAAGCTTTTAACTCCTGCTCCTCCGGGGACTGCAGGGTGCTTTGGTATCTGGTCAGAATTTCCACTGCCCGTTCAGTGTCTGCAGAGATGACACAGGAGTAACAAGGCATTAACAATGAAGGATGTAAAGGGAAGGCTCAAGTACAGCCTTGGATAATGCCTCAAGTTGCCTTCCAGTTTGGATTTTTAAAAGTCAGACAGCCACAAACGCAGCCTCCTTACACATGCCTGAAAGGCTAACCCTGCTGAGAGGCACTGAGGGCCCATGGTGGAGACCTGGGCAGGGACTGGAAAGGAGGTGGTTCTGCCACCAACCCTGAAAATCAGGGGCTAAAACCAGGTTGACTCACCTCTGAACCCTGTGGCACTGGGCAGCTTGAACACCTCTGCCACCTCCCAGGCAGAGAAGCTGTTCAGGAGTTGGACACATCCCGGCTGCACAGAGCTATGAATACTACTGCAGGAGCTGCAGTCTCCCACATAGGGCCAGATGGCTGCAGCAAAGCTGAGCGTAGGCCCATTCACGTAGTGCAAACACCTCAGCTACAGGAGTGGAAAAACTTGGGTTTCTACAGGGTGAAGCTTAAGAACTGCTCAATGCAGCAAGCAACCATGGGTCAGCAGAAGACAAGTGGGAAAGGAATACGATGCCTTGGGGTCAGAGGAGATGCTGACCAGCAGGGGAGCTGACGGTTACCATGAAGCAATGCTTTGGTTAACGACTGAGCTCATCATAGCTATGAGCAAACCCGGACCAAAAATAGTGGAGCTGTGATTTCTGTGCCTGGACACTTCCATGCTTCTCTGGGCAGACAGCCAGAGCTGCCAGTGCAGCCCCAGCCTCAGATGTGACCCATATCTCAGGCAGGTGGCGAGCTCCTGTGGACCTTGAGACCATCCCTGCCCTATCAGGGGATATTTCCCTTTGTCACCCAGGCAGATTGCAGACAAAGAGCGTCTGTGTGAGGAGGCAGGGAAGCTGTCCCGCCACTGCTGGAGACTCATCTTTTAAGCCAGGAACTCATGCAGAAAGGATGACCCTGCTCATCACAGGGCTCTTGAGAATTCAGGTCATCAAACAAGGGGGCCTGTGTCTGCTCGGGTATGTGCCACCTGGTATCCCAGCTCGCCCAGCCTCGCAGCTCCTTCTCAGTCGAAAGGGAAAGGGGGTCCTCTGGCCTGTGTCACCAGCCCACACTGACTCATCCTGGGAGCAGAACAGGGAAAGCAGTCTGGGGAAGCGTGACCAGCTCTGACTCGGAGCTGGGCTCCATGCTTGCTCCAGGAAAAGCAGGGACTTCCCTGAGCTTTATGGGGATCTTAACCCTGTGCTATTACTAATAAGAGCTTCCTTTTCTGCAAGCTAAAACAGTGGCTTCAGGCACTGCCCAGCACACCACGAGCAGGGTTAAGGTATCTTTGCCTGGTCATTCCTGACCTTATCTGCAGAAGCTAAAGAAGCAGATGGAAAACTGGGGCGATCACACCAGGACACAGACTGGTGTAAACTTCCCACCACAGTCCAGGCTGCACAGCAAGAGCAGCATGCACCCTGTGCTGACCTCTGCACTGCTGGCCCCCTGTATCAGGTGACAGCCAGCTGCAGGGGAGCGCTGACTCTGGACCACCAAACCTGGGAAAGTGCTGTGCACCCAGCATGGCAGAGAGACCGCAGGACCCTTCCTACTGCACCCAAGAAAGAGCACATGGTGTCCAGGGCCCATCTCAATATGCCTCGAGGTGCATGCAAGTACCACTTACAGGAAATCCCTCGTCGCAGGTCCCACACCCCCATGCCCGCTCTCCTTCCCCCTGCACCCAAGGGTGCTGCAAGCACAGCCATCCCACGGCCACCCACTCTGAACCACGGCGGGACGAGGACATGTCCACAGCCCAGCGAGGGCGCCCGGTCCCCGGGTCTTATCGCCTGGGTTGCACGGCCGCCCGTGGTGGGGAGTGAGGGCGGGAGCTGCCCGGCAGGAGCGCGGCACACCGGGCGCGGTCCCAGCGCCGGTACCGGCCGGGCAGACACTTGTTGAGCGCGGGGCCGCGGTGCCCGGCGCGGCGGGCAGGGCCGGGCGGTGCGCTCCTTACCTTCCCGGCGGATCATCGCTCCGCCGTGGCCGACGGCCGCTCCGCTCCGTGCCAGCCCGCGAGCGGCCGAGCCGCCG
>WBMZ01015428.1:0-45344 GCA_013400975.1 Atrichornis clamosus
CACAGCCCCACACTCCAGCCCCCGGCCTGCTGGGAGCTGTGGGAAGCTCTGGAGCGAGTGCCGGGGCTGCCTCGTTCACCTCCCGCCTCTTTCCAGCCTGGTCCAGGCCAATCCCGAGGTTGCCATGGATTCCATCGTGCACATGACCCAGCACATCTCCCCCACCCAGCGAGCCGAGGTCGTGCGGATCCTCTCCACAATGGACTCTCCTTCTTCCACGTAAGAGCCTCCATTCCCACACTGCCCCTGCCCGGTGCTGCGGAGGAGAAATCCGGGAGCTGGGAATTGCCCTTTGTCTGCTCGGCCGCCACCGCTGGACCGCGACGGGGGAGGCTCAGGGAACGCTGCAGCAGTGACAGTTTTATTTTTTCAAATCAGGCTGGCCAGAGGAAGTGTGTCCTTTGGCCAGGGACATGAGGAAAATGTATAAACACAAGCGCCTGCGGAACGGAGTCCCCGCTGTCCTCCTGTACCTTATTTATTGAACAGAGCGGGGCTGGCCAGGCCATGAAGGTGCTCCGGTACCCTGAGGCCTTGGCACCCCCTCGGGGGACACCCCTGTCCCTCGGGGGACACCCTGCCCTCCTCCCTCCCGCTGACAAGTGCCAAGGTCCCCCTGTGCCCTGCCCGGGCAGCCCCCGGCTGTCGGCGGCGATTTGTGTCCCCCTCTGTCAGCGGTGATTTGTGTCTGTCTTGTCTCCTAGGTAGAACAAAACCAGCCTTCAGCTGCTGTGGCCGGGGCTGTCCCCGAGCCCCCAGGAGGCTCCCGGGCTTCCCAGGGCTGTGAAGGTGGCGGGGCAGGATTTGGGGGGGGCGCTGAAGCCCCCTCGCTTTGCCTTTGTGCCCAATTCCTTTAGGACAGGTCAGTGAACTGTGGGAAGGGCCCTTCTGGGAGGAGGTGCAAGAGACCAAAGTGCAGCTGCTCAGCATTTCTGCTCTCCCTTCCCTGCTTGTTCCCAGGGATAACAGACACGGCAGCCCCACTGTGTATCCTTGGTGGAAGTGCTCATCCCTTTCCTGAGGCAGATCCAGGCCGGCCGGGGTGAGGGAGGAGAAGGGACAGCCCCAAATCCCCCACTGGGGTTAGAACTGCAGAAGGAAATCTCAGTTGAAGGATCTGAGGAGAGTTTTCCTCCAACATTCTGCCCTGCCCTGGAGCTGCCTGTGCTTGGCTGGCCCTGGGGAGTGGCCAGTGTTACCTGGGCAGGTGGAAATGTATAAAAAATTGGGTTTGGCAATCTCATTCCAATGGTCAGGAATAATTGGATGGCAGGTAGGTGCAGGAAGAGGTGGCAGCTTCCCAGGTTCCCCCAGGCTGACCCAACCCAGGCCCCCAACTTCTTTGTACACATTTTTTATCTCCAAAAGCTCAGTGACGCTGGAATGCTGGAGGGAAGCCCAGTCCACCCCTAACACAGCTCCTGTTCCGGAGCTGTCTGGGCAGTCCCAGGCTCGCACCAGTGATGGTCTTGGAAGAATTTCAGATTTCGCAGTCCCTCCTTTAGGACAGCAGGAAGGGCTGGGCATCAGAAGGGCTGTTTTTATGAGAGAATTAATCAATGATGCTGCCAGTGCCTCTCACCTCTCCTTGTTTCCTTCTGAAGTGCAATGCAGCCCCTCTGCCTGTGGTGCCAGTGACTGGAGGTGCCAGCCCGGGGTCACTGCTCCCCTGCCCGGGCCAGCAGAGCTCGGCCACCTGCAGGACTTGCTTTTTCTTAATAGTTAAGAACCCTAATTTGATTTAGAAGAGGATTTTTTTTTCCACTAGAGCCCCCTGAACAAGCCCCAAAGACGCTTTTGCTTACGCCAGGGTGGGCTGCAGGACACACGGACAGAGAATGTGTCAGCCAGGCAGGACCGTGACTCCAGGGCTCCTCCTCCTCCTCCTCCCTGTCACCAGGAGTGCCTCGGGGATGTCCCCAGGCCCAGCCAGGCCCTGTGGAGCGGCTCTGGCACAGCCCCGTGCGGAGCAGCCCCCCCTTTCTGTGTTACAGCACCGGGCCAGGCCCCCCTTCAGCTGGGGGTAAAGCAGCTCCAAAAAAATCAGCTGCTGGGGGACACCGGGGTCTGGCGCTGACTCGGGGGGGGGTTCTGGGCCTGCTGGGACCCCGTGGCACCTGTGATGTCCCCAGGTGTGTGGGGGGGTCACCGGGCGGGGCAGGGCGGGGGAAACCCCCATGGTACAAAGGGTTCTCGCTGGTGCTGAAGTATTTCACTTACCTCAATTTCTTTTAATAAAAAGAACGAATTCCAGCTCTGTTGCTGTGAGTGGACTCTGTCACCCCCCGGGGCGGGGGGAGCTGTGCTTTGCTTGAGGCCAGCACAGGGAGGTTTCTGGGGGGCCCCTCCAGGCCTGGTGCTGCCGATGGAGCTGCAGCACCTCGGCCGTGCCCCCACCTGATCCCAGCTCATCCCCCCCTCTGCCCCTCCCCAGGCCCCTGTGGCCTCTCTCCTGCTGCCCCTGGCTGGACTCCTCAGGTGTGTGTTCACCCTTCTCCAAGCCCGCCTGTGTCCAGTCCACATTCCCAGCCTTGGGAGGAGCTGCTGGGGCCGAGGGACCAGCTCCTCATCCCACCCCTGGGGGATCCCACAGCCCCATCCCGGCGAGCCACCAGTGCATCCCATTCCTCCTCCATGGTTTCTTGTCATCTTTTAACATCACAGTGACTGGGAGAAATGGGAAAAAAACCCCAAACCCCAACAACTACTGCTGAGGTGGGAGAACTTCGGGATCCTCTTCCTGAGGCCGCTACATGGGCAGGGGTGCTTGGACTGGAGGATCTTGGAGATCTTCTCCAAGCTCATTCCGTGCCCTGATCAACAGGAGACCACAGGGAAGGGCCCACCAGGACCTTGGCTAAAGGGTGTCCCTGGGAGCTGCTCCACAACCACCCTTTGGGAGGTCCCACATGAAAGGTGAGATTTAAATTTGCCCAGGTGAGCAAACACAACTCCAGCGGTTTCATTTTCATGTTTCTCAAACCAGAATCGTGAGAGTTAAAATTCGGGGGGTGGTGAGGGGACAGACCCTGCTGAACTCCAGCATCACGTTTAAAACTCTTTAGCCTAAAATATCTACATATTAAAATGCCAAGAAAAGACGTACCAAAGCTGTAAAGCTCTCCAAAGCCCAAGATCAAAGTGCCATCATCTTTTAATGTAAACCTTTTGTTGCATCAACAGTCTTAAGAGGGATGAGAGACATCAAAATAAAAACTGAGACAAACTGGGGCTTTGTAGCTGTTTTTTGTTTTAGTCTCTTCTCTCAATTTGGGCCATGAAATAGGTCAGCTCCATTACTGATCAGCCTTCCCACAAATATTTAAAACAAATTGAATTGCACACCCAATACCCATCACAATTACGCCAGGCACAATAACTAAATTAGCAATTCAACAAAATAATTGGAAATGCGATTCTCTCCATTCCAGAGCCTCCCCCGGGGGTTTGGCCGATCTATGGGGGGAAAACTCTGCTTTACTAATTCTGCAGCTAATTAGAGACACACTTGTAAATGAAGTTGTTTGTCTGAAAGTTGAAATTCTTCGCTGTGGCGGGGTTGGGGGGAGAGGATTAACACAACCCTGTGTCCCTCCCTCTGCACACCCCAGTCCCCCAAACACCTCCGAGTGTTTTGCTAAGGTGTGATGCCCATTTGCGGAGGTACTAATTAGCAGCTGTATCATGAATTAATAAAGAATTAATATTCGGAGGCGGGGGCAATATCTCCCTTGCTGCTAATTGGCAGCATTAGGCAAAGTTGGTGGGAATCACCCCGCTTGTGACTCCATCCCCAGCTCTGGGACCTGTGCCCGTGTCCGACACCGTCCCTGCAGCAGGACCGGGGGCAGCTGAGCCACGCTGGTGGTGGTGCCAGTCCAGCCTCCTCCCTGGCCAAGGGACCCTCCCGCTGTCCCCAGGCCCCGGGAGGTGCCACCACCACGGCACAGCCCCTCGGGGCAGCGCTGGTTCCCCGGGCGTTGCCCTTCTCCCTGCCGCACGTCCCCATCCAGGCCCGCTTTCCTGCCAGGAACGCAGCGCTGCCCTTACCAGCAAGGTCAGGGCTGAAGCGGGGCCTCGTCCCCCGGGCCAGGTTGTCCCCGTGTCGCCACGGCCCAGGTGGTGGCGGGGATGGGGACGGGGAAGCGGCTGCTCCAACACTGATAAGTGAGTTCAAAAGCGCTGCTTAGCGCGGCTCGGGCTCTTATCTCAAACAATACCGGCGAGGAGTTACCACATTTAAGTGCTTCCTATCACCCTTTTTAACATTACAGCCAGAACAGGGACTGCAAAAACCGCGGCGAGCGCCCGGTGCTGCTGCTGCTGCAGAGGACACAGGAGTCCCACGGGAGGGGTGGCACAGCCGCAGAGCAAAACCCGACGGGGCAGGGCCCGGGCCCATCCCGAACACCCGGGAAGGGCGGATTGACTGCCCCGGACACCTCCCGGAGCTGTGGGTATCAAACCGAGGGATTTTAACGCTGTTGATGAGGGCAGGGCTCCGCTGGTGCTCAGGGGATTGGTCCAAGTGATGGGATGGGGATGGAACCTCAGCTCCCACTGATCCTGCAGGGCTGGGGAGCTGGAATTGGGGGCTGCACGCAAGGGATGGAGCAGCCAAGGGATGGCTCAGCTGAGCTGAGCGAACCCGGGGCTGCTCACCTGGCACAGGTGACAAAAATCAGCCCTTCCCTGTGCCCACGGTCCCTTTGGCCCCGCTCCTCACAGCTCCTGGGTGGTGCTTTGCCCGTGATGAGCATCACTGCTGGGCTCTGCCGTCCTAAGGTCGTTACTGGGATCCTGAAATCCTGGGCAGGAGCAGGGAGCCAGTGGTGCCAAGTTTAGTGCTCTTCTGCCTGGACCAGAGAGCTGGGGAGGGAGGGAAGAGGAGGGGAAATCGATGCACTTCCCCGGGAGCTGCAGCTCTGCTCCACGGCCAGTGGGCAGAGGGATTTATCCATCCATGAGATGCTGTTTTCCACCCAAAGCCAACGCTCACCTTGCACTCGCTTTGTGAAGGAAAACGTGAGGTGTTTTCCAGAGGGCAGGGAGGGACCCGCTGGGGCCTTTCCTGCAGGGATCACACCGGGACAACCAGTTCACAAACCACTTTAATTGGACTGCCCAAACCCCGCCCAGGGATGGGGCAGCTGTGTGGGACGAGCCGTGGCCACCACAGACAGAGTGCTGTGAGAGAACCCCCGCTTCTGAGGGATCGTAGCAGCTCCCAAATTCCCCTTGTGGGGAGGTACTATCCCACTCCTGACCTTGGGATATAAACCCCACACACCCCTCACAGGATCCCTGTGCTGTGCTGGGATCCTTCCTGGGGTGTCGCTGCCACGGTGAACACACTGGATCAGAGTCACTGGAGTGTGCGGGATCAGTGCCGGGCTGGAAAAGCCACCAGGATGTTCCCACAGGAGCAATATCCCAGCACATCCCCGTGCCATGGCCAGCAAATGTCCCTGTGTGCATTCCGCAGCTGGAATGTGAACTGGGAGCACCCTTGCTCTGTTTTAAGGCCATATTAATTATGGAAATGACATTTAAATCCTCTTGGCTCGCTGCAAAATGAAGTCACACATTCCCAACAGCAGCCAAGGACCAGAACAGGGCACTTAACCCCCCCCCAACCCCCCAAATCACAATTTCCAAGGTTTTAACACAATTGTGGGGAACCCGACTGCTGGGGGGGGGGGCTGGACTGCAAAATCCAGGAATTTAAAGGGAATAGTTAAGAATGGAGGGAGCATTTGGAGTGGAGAGGGGGGCGTTCAGCCAGGCTCAGTGTCCCCCCACTCCTCCCTCTGGTTTAGCAATGCCCGGATTTGATGCTCCCTCAGGGAGGATTTTAGGGACAAACCAGAGGCTGGAGAGACCTGGCTCTGCTCCTGGGCAGCCTGAGGGACCAGGTGAGGGCAGGAGAACACCTCTCCCCAGCTGGGGGAACACCTGGAGCCGGGCACTCCTTCCTGGGTCCTAATTCTGCTGCAGTTCCTCTCCATTCGTGGTTTTTCCGAACAGCGACCGGTAGAGCTCCGTCCTGGGGGGGAAAAAGGTGGAGAGGGAAAAGTGACTTGTCAAGGTCAAACTGGAAGCACGAGGCTGCCACAAACCCTCCACTCCTTCACATGAAAAGGCCTCGTGTAATTAAAAATGCATTCAGGAATCTTTTTTAATAAATACAGGCAGAGGGGGGAACTTGTGGGAGCCCAATCCCAGGCAGGACAGAAATATGGAAATATTTCAGGGAGGCTGGATATTGGATCTCCAGAGAATGAGGGCTTCTGTAAGTTTGCCCTTTCCAGACAGGCTCTTCAAGTAGGAAAACAAGATTGAATATTTTAATAGGATGTACGAGGCTGTGAGGAGGATTCAATCACACAGCCAACGTGGGGCTGTAATTTAGTTTTCATACATTTTCTTGGACAGTACTTGAAAAACAATGAAAATGACCCGGCAACAAGATTCCAATTAATATCCCATGTGCAGCAATTCTGATAACAGGAGCAAATTTCCTTTTTTTTTTTTTTTAAAAAGTGGGCTGGTGTTATTTATCTTTAATTTTAGAAGCAGACAATGTGAGCTGGGGGAAAGGAGGGGTTCTTATAAATCAGGCATTTCTGGACATGAGGAAGGAGCACGAGAAGAGCCTTATTTTCTCTAACTACAGTTTCTAAAGCAGTTTTAGCTCTGGGGCTGCAGCCAGAGTGGAATGGAATGTCCCAGGAAACAGGAAAAGCACCAGGACAGGGACAGGAAAGAGACTTCACTGCTGCAGGAGGAGTAAAATGTGGCTCCAAAGGCTGGAACCCAGAGCTGACAAAAGGCTGTGATGGATCCATGAAAATGGAACCTGGTTTGGACCCTGCCCCTGCTGCAGACACCTCTGTGGGAGGGTTCCCTGTCAGCTCCAAAGGAGGAACTTCCATGTGTTCAACACTGCTGGCAGAAAAACTTCCCAAGGAAGTCAAGGGATGAAGGATCAGATCCAGCAGTGCAGGATGGACAGAAGTAGTTTTGTCCTGCCTCAAATATTCCCCAAAAAACACCCTGAAGGCATCTGGGAAAATCCAAAGGGGACTTGCTCCCCTCTCCAGGCTCTCCAGGCCCTTCTCCCTTTCACAATCACTCATTTTTCCGTCCCCAGCAACGTGAGGCAGCTCCAGAACAAGGGGAGCCCCACAGGAACTACCCAAAGACAGCGAAGCTTCTGCGGCTGCCCCGTGAGCAGCTAAAACCCCAAAGTGCTGCTTCTCTGCAGCCTGCCTTGGCCTTTCCCGGCGGGGGAGAGCCCAGGAGGAGAATTCCTCAGGTTTTTGTCTCCATCTCTGTGGGTTTGCTACTCTCCTGTGGGTACAGGAGTTCAGGGATCGATGCTGAATGTGCTCCAACCATACAGATTTTAAATAAACAGCCATTTTTCAAGGCAGCAGGGCCTGGGGAGATTTCAAGGAAGAATTTGTCTTTGCTGGCAGAGGAATGTTTGCTGGCACTGACAGGCTGTGACACGGATACCCCGGGTTTTGGGGGGGTTCCCTCATCCTCCCAGGAATGGCACCGGCAATGAGGAACGGGATGAAGCATCCCATAATATATGACACAGCAGGGTCACACAGCCTGGCACAGTGACAGCAGGAGGAGGGAAATCAGGCAGCCCCAGCACCCCCAGAACAGGGCAAGTATTTCACCTGAAAATAAAATATAAAATAACCCATCCTTTTTTTCCCCTCTTCTCATCAGTCAGGCTCCCTTTCCTTCAGAGCCTCTCCCCTCAGCAGGATTTAACCATGCAGAGAGCAAAACTCATCAATCCTCCAGGTTTAACCTTGTCTCTGTTTCAATTCACCAGGGTAAGTGCAGATTTTAATACTTTCAGCCCCCTTAAGGCTATGCATAATGAACTTGGATTTTGGTTAAAAAAATATGAAATTTCTCTCCTCCACCCACAGCTATTTGAACACCAGACTTGAGCCACTGAGTTGAGACCCCCAGAGTTACCTGGAGCTGGGGGAGAGGTGACTTTAGCACAAAGAGGTCTGTGCTGAGGAATAACCTGTGCAGGTAATTAACAGCACTCCCCTCCCAGGTACAGAGAGAACAGGTCGATGCTGGGGTCTTCCTTGAATTAAAATTTAACTTACCCTTTATTGCAACCCACAAAAGCAAGTAATGAGCACTAACATTTTTATTTCTTTTAAACTGTCATTTAGGCTGTAGAGGGGATAATTACCTATTTCCACTGTAGTAAGGTTTTATCACCCTTAGTGAGGCATTTTCTAATTTAATATTTTTACTGTATTATCATAAAACCTGTTTCTGGAAAAAATGATCAGGAACCACAGAGCCATTTGCCATAAAACATGTGTGTGCGAGTGCCTTGGCTTAATTATTTATGCACCTTTTCCAGAGGCAGGGGATGGCACGTGTCACCTGCCCACCTGGACACTGCTGCTTTCAGGTCAACAATCATATTTTTAAAAAATTAAATAATGAAATAAAAGCACCATCCAGTCCAGGTGGCGAGCCTGGGGTGCTGAGAGTGGGTTTTTTCCCCCCCTTCCAAATCCCAGGTATTGCCACTGCACACATTTTACAGGCACCACGGAGAGAGAGGAGTGCCCTGGCTGAATATTAATAGGAACAGCAGATTTAATAAATCTGTGTGCAGCATCAAAACACAAATCACAGCAACTCTCAGCAGATCCCCAGGAATCTCCTCTGCCCGCCTGAAGCAGCACCAAACACACAAAGGGGAAACCAAACCTGTGTGGGGGGAGCAGGCAAGGCTGGGCTGGGCTGTGCCATTCCAGGCAGGTTACTTCTGGTTTTTTAAATGCAGTTCTGTAAACTACTGGAAACAATATTAAGGGGGAAAATTCAGTTTCTGGAGGGTGCTTTTTTTATTAAAATAGCGATAGTGCTTGAGTCACTGCTGTGCTCTTCCAGTAAAAATACCCTCCAACCAATTTCTCTGCCTTTTCCCATGTACCTTTTACTCCTTTTCTTCTACCCCAAAAACCCGATAATTTAGAAAGTGCCACAAGCAGTACTGAAATGACCCCATTCCTACTGCCATCCTCCACTGGGAACTATGAAATTTTAATTCACAAAAACTGGAAAAAAGATAGAATGTGAACACCCATGAAGAGAGGGAGGATGGAAAAAAAAGGACAACACAAGACTCCTGACGGAAACTGAAGCTGGCTGATGGTTTGCTTGGAAAACTTTCTGTCTGCGTGAGATTGGCTCAGAGCAGGGTGCTGACAACATCAAAATTGTGGGTTTAATCCCTGGATGGGCCATTTACTGAAGAGTTGGACTTGATCCTTGTGGGTCCCTTCCAGCTGGGAATATTCCGTGAATCTCTGGAATGTTTTGTCCAGCAGTGAGAAATTCAGATTGAAGTGCCCAGCGAGCAGAGCGGGAAGACTAAAGCTGAAGCCTTTAATTTCTCAATAAAAATTAATTTTTCTCTTAAAAAATTGAAATAAAAGGACCAGCTGCTCCAGGTGAGCTTGGCGTGCGGAATTCCCAGCGGATTTTACCCCGCTCCAAACCCCAGGTGTTGCTACTGCGCACCCTCTGTGGGCAAAAAGAGGAAACAGGCTGAAACCATTTATTCCCAGTTTCTAATCAAAGGCTAAACCAGCCTCAGATCCAGCAGAACCCTAAAGCAAAGCGGGATCTGGCTGTGAATTCCCCCACATCCCCTGCTCCGGCATTCCCATGTGGAATCACTGGGACAGGGGCCCTGAGGGGCTGGGGCTGGTGCAGGAGGAGGCTCTCACCCTCTTGCCGAAATTCCAGCCGTAAATCCCAGGGCCGGGCGGTTCCAAGCGCCCTGCCCGGCTCCTGAAGGAGCCTCGGGAAGGTCTCCCGCAATTCCCTCCCTCCCAGGCACGTCGGGATCGGCTCCTCCCAGGTTTAACCCCGCGGCTCTCAATGACCAGAGGTGACGGGTGACCTCTGCTTTGGCCCCTGGGAGCAGGCACGGGATGGAGGAACATTCCAGAAAGCTGGTCCTGGCCCTAAACAAAGGGACTCTGCAGGTTTTGAGAGGCTGGATGTGGGAATGGGGTGAGGAGAGGACAGCAGAGGGATGGTGCTCAACACCACCAGCCTGGGGCTCGTCCTGGCTGTCCCTGTCACCAATTCCAACATCCCCTTGCCACCAGCACTCAGCTTTCCGCCTCCAGCCCGGCCCTGAGCCTGGGACACGGGAATGGAGCAGAGGTGGAGCCTCTCTCGCCCTGGTTTTGGTCCCAATCACATTTCACAGGAGCTTTTCCGGCACGAAGCACGGAAGACGTGAACCAGCAAAACACAGGGATGTCGGACACCTCCAGCTTGCTCCACTGGCTTGTGTTCCACCAGCTCCAATTTCCCCACGAAATCCACCAAATGTTGTCTTCTCAGGCTGGTTTGGGATAGGAATTTGAGCAGAGCAGGCTCTGGGATGCTCTGGGAAGTGCCCTGTGCAGAGGGAACCATTCTCTGTGTACCTTCACCCCCCGTACTCCGAGGACGATTTCCCTCTTCCACAGCTTGCCTGTTTTGTAACAGATTTGATGCAGGAGAAGACAAATTGTCTCACAAAGGAAAAACGACAAATCATCTCGCAGCCCTTAACAGGTTATTTTTTGTTTTCCCTTTAAGAAGGAAATTTCCATACCAGGTCTTCTTGCCAGGGATGTCAAACATGAAATGCTGGGACACGATGATTCCAACCCATCCACACCAACTGGGTCACACAGATCACTTCAGACTGGCAGCTAAACCCACACACAGCCCCTGCTCCAGCACCAGCCCTTCCGAAAACGCTGGATAAAGGGCACAAGGTGCTACACTGCACCTCCAGGAGCTCACCAAGTCAAAGGTCAGGGGGCATTTTAAATAAAACAAAATCAGCCACGAAGAGCAGAAATTTGAAGGATGGGTTGGATGGGGCTTGGAGCAAGCTGGGATAGTGGAAGGTGTCCCTGCCCATGGCAGGGGGTGGAACTGGATGGGCTTTAAGGACCTTCTCAACACAAACCAGTCTGGGATTCCGGGATTCTACGATACCGAAGCTTTGGGATCAATCCAGGCAGGTTTAGTTTCACAGGATAACGCCTTTCCTTGGGTTCCAGACTGCCCTCCATGTTCCTGCTACTCCTTTTGTTTCCCAAAACAGAGCCAAAGCAGGACAACCTTTCTTCCAGGCCTAAATAAACTTGGGGTCATTTCTCCCACACCAACACATTCACCACAGCCTGTGCTGTGCAGCACGGGAGCTGCTGGTTTAGCTCTTCCAGAGGGAAGGGCTTTGCTTCCCCTCAGGAATTCTGCCGTGGTGAACACCCTGGATTGACAATCGCCGAGCCCAAATTCCTCCATTAATCTGCTCTCATGGTGTTTTAATTCCCCAAGTACAAAGTAAGGGAAGTTAAAGGCTGGTATCTCACCAACCTTTTTTTTTTAATTTTTTTTTATTAAACTCTTATGTCATATAAGTAAATTAATCTTTTAATACCAGGATTTCCTGCTACGTACCCCCCTCTGCTTGCAGCAAGACGCACTGTGACAAAGCAACTGCACTGAAGTGAGAATGCTGATTGGGAAACACACCACGGCCTGGCTGGATCCAGGGGAAAGCCTCTAATCCAAGCCTCGCTGGCAGCTGGATAATCTGTGTGCTCATTCAGCCTCCCAGCAGGCACCAGTTTGCTTGGGCAAGGGCAGGAGTGGGCTGGATGCTCCTGTGCCACCACAGCACCTGCGGCCGACGTGGAGTCGGGGGTTCATTCCTTGCACTTGGATGCAGGATTAGAGGAAGTGATTCCCACCTCACGTTGTGGTGACACTGGATTGACACAGTCCCACCAGGGCCATGTTCTTCCCTCCGATTTGGCTCATCAAGGATGCCAATTCCTCCTCCCTAATGAAGATCCGTTTGCTGAGGCACAAACCAACCCATACAGAACAGGCTCTGTTCCCCCCACCTTCCCCCAGTTACAAATCCCTGTTTGGAATTCCAGCGCGCACTTGGGAGCGCGACCCTTTTGTCCTGCCTGACTTTCCTGCAGAAAAGCCTCCTTTTGGCTCCCCTGGAGCACTGGGTGCCACGTTTAATGATGATGGATGGGTGTCCTCCTGCTCGGCGGGGCGCTGGGGAGGGGTCACACGAGTGACACCGCCAGCCTGTGCATCAACAGCAAATTATAAACCGTGTCAATCCCAGTTAATGCAAAGCTGTAATCCTCTTTAACAAGAGATCAAATCAGTGCCATGAGTTATGTTCATTCTGTAATCTGATAAGAAATAGAGTGAGCCTCTAATAAAAGAGTAATGAGAGCCCTTAATGATGCTGTTAAAAGGTAGCGCCAGTTAAAATATTGCTGTTGTTCCAGCTGATTAGATCACTGTTGCATATTTGCACAATCTTGTTTTACCTGTCAGAATAACCTGAGTTGTCTTGGGAGATAAAGGTGTTTGGACCAAACATCTGTGTCCTTAAGGGATGTCTCTCCTGCAAGTTGCTGTCCTCCAGAGGTGAAATTAAGATGTTCATCAAACTCCGCAGTAACGCGGTATCAGACCTTGCTCTCCAGTGTCTGTGTTCAGTTTCTGTTCCAAGGACACAGGGACAGGGCAGAGAGCTGAAGATCTGTACATCACAGCTGACAGACGGAGAGGGTAGCCCCCAAATCCACACACAGCAATTCCCAGGGACACAGGCTCCACCTGACCTTGCCACAGCTGGGCTGTGCGTGGGATCCAGCCCTGCAGGGGCTCAGAACACCTCAGTGCCCATGGATGCAGGGCTCCAGGGGGAATCCTGAGCCTCAGCTTGCCCATGAATACATCCACCTGGCACAGGAGCTCTCTGCAAGTGCACAGGTGTCTGATGTCCTAAAACAGGAGCTGTTCAGGGCAGTGACTGCACAGAAGGTCTGGGTCCAACTTGGGTCCTGTGCGACACCTTTGGCAATTCTGGGATCTCTGGACCCAAAAGCCTCTGGAGACATGGGCTATCATCTCTCTGTGCCCCACTTCCCAGGTGGAAACCAGAGAAGACTGGCCTGCTCCCAGCTCTGTTGCACAGGAGGATGTCACACCCTGATGATGGGAAAAACCTATCTGAAGGGAAGTCCAAGAAGTGGCACTCCCATAACGCCACCCTCAAACCCAGGAGAAATCACAACCAACCCTGTTCTAACCCTGGGTGATTCCTGCCCAGGACAGCTCCCCTCTGCTCTGGTCAACCACCAGACCACACTTCCAGCTCTGCCTTCTTGTCTCAAGGCAGACCATTCACACAGCAACGACCTTGGACCGATTAGAAAAACCTTGGCCCAAGAGGACAATAAATGTGTTAAAGTCTATAAACACAGACCCCAAGATAACCATAAAAATCACTTCCCAGTGTATGTTTTAAAATACTACCAGAGAGGGGTTAAAACAGAGGAGGGCTGGAGGCCACCAGTGTCCCACACATTACAACATAATATATGTGAGCACGAGGTTAAACAGCCTTGCCCATGCTTAGGGTGCTTGGAAAAGTGGCAAGGGGAAGATTAATTGCCTCCACCGATGCTGTTATTCCAACTAGCAGCCAAAGGAGGGAAGTGGCAGTGATGTTGACAAAGGCAGTTATTTGACTTGGACCAACACAGGCTGTAAAATGTGGAGTGACTGCTGATCCCCTTCTCCTGGCACTGCTCAGGCTGCTTCTCCCCACGTGGATTTCTTCCCAGTCCTGGGCATCCCACAGCGTGCAGGGAGCTCCTCCACTCCAGGGGAGTGCTGGCTGCTCACTGCACTGCTCTGAGGTGTCTCTGCTCAGTGTGAAATGGCTCAAATGCAGGAGAATCAGGCCCCAGATGCACCCCCAGGCTGCATTAATTAAATACAGAGCAAACAGCAAGGTTCTGCAGTGATCCCACTACAACACACAGTGCCCTGTTGTTCACAGGTGTATTTATTTCGGGGTCATGTCTTTCAAGTGCCTGACAAGAAAAAAACCCAAACCTGGCTCAGAGCACAATCACATCTCTGTGCAGTGTATATGTGCATTTTCAATCTGGTAATTCACGCCTGCAAACAATAAAATTACCTTCTTCTGCCACAAAGGGAAGCTGTTATCATTGCTACTTCCCTCTCAAGCACACAGGCCTGGCCTTTTCTTTTTAATTCACCTGCAGATGCTGAATTCTTCTTGCCCTGACTGGTCCAGCTGTGTGCTGGAGGCTCGTGCCAAGGGCAGGGGTATTTTAAACAGAGATGTGAGGTGACCCCCAGAGAGTGGCTCTGATCTGCCAAACAATGGCTGACAGCTGCAGATAAACTCATTTTGGAAGGGCTGAACCAAAACATCTATAAAAGGCCCAATTTTTCAGACTGCAGGATTTTGAATGCGTTTTGTGGCTGGTTGCAAAGACAAATGGTGTAAACTGGGGAGGAAGCCAACAAGTGACACCCGGTTTTCACAAGAATTCCCCCCAAACGTGCAAGGGCTGCTGCAAGGAGGAAGCAGGGATCTGTTCCCAAGTGGAACAGGACAAGAAATAATGGTCCTAAATTGCAGCAGAGGGAAAGCCAAGCTCAACATCAGGACTAAAGATGCAGAGAACTGCTTAAGGAGGACTGGGGTGGCTGGGACAAGCAGGGAAAGGCACATTCTGTGTGTTCCTCTCCCTCACACACCCTGTGGGAGCTGAGCTTGCCTTCATTTTGGGGACAGTTCTGCAGGACAGTGCAGTAGGTACCACAGCCAAGAAGTGACAGACACCCCAACCTCACTGGGAATTCCTAAAGCAGAACCAGACAACGGGACATAAATGTTCCAGTCATCATATTATCAATGAATATGGTATGAACTGGTTCCTCCTGTGCCCCATGTTTAATGTGGGGCCATCCAAACCAGCAGAGACACCAATCCCACAAGGGAAGGAGGTCCCTGCTGGCTGGGCAGCACACAGAGCTGCTGGCTCAGGCCCTGCAGATCAGAAACAAAAACACACTTGATTTGTTTGCCAAATAGACAAAAGTGTGCCTGTCTAACCTCACAGCCCCTCTCCTCCTGTGATCTAGTGGAAGAACTGAGCACTTTATATGGCTGCAGGAATGACTTTGACCCTACACACACATTTATTTGTGTGGTGAGAGGATCCAAAGAATATTGAAACATCAGAGCAGCTGGGCTTTGTTCTCACTTGAAAAAGAAAAAAGAGAGTAAAGGAAAGAGAAAGATGCACTGATGAAACAGCACGGGTCTCATAGACACAGAACATCTTACTCCTCATCCGTAAGTCCCTGCAATCCCCCAAAAGGCAGCAGCAAAAGAACAGCAGGTATTTGGTTTCCATTTCACAAACAGACAAATGACATCTCTCCCTCACAAAGCATAAACATGTTCCACAACCCAGGGGAAAGATGTTTCTCAAGCCTTCTACATCCATTCACTGGAAAAATTATTCCACCTCCTTCCCACGAAGAGCTCAGCATTTAGATTTAGTTCTAAAGCGTATTGCTGACGAAATATGGGGGATGTGTGCAAGAGCTGTGTGGGAACTATGCACGAAACTTCACTGATATTTTCTTTACTAATTATCACATTAAAACATTATAGTCTTCCAATAAAATTCTTTACTCTTTAAATAGAGATAAACACAAGCAACATATAAGTCTTGAGTGAATCTTGAGAGAACTATTCCAGTTATTTACTGAGTTAAGAAAATGGACATTAACCAGAATTTAGAAGTTGCCATTCCTGTTAGAAGACAAGTTCTCTTTAAGTTCTGACTACACCTGAAGACACCAGGCAGCTTAGCTGTGTATTTCCAAACTAATTCCAGACAAAACTGGAAGATTTCGAAAATCAGGGGAGTTTTAAAGCAGGAATCAAAACGCAGGCACTGAGATTTATGACAACTGCGAGTTTGGTGTCACAGTAATTACAGAGTGAAGGCTCAGCCAGGCTGCCAGGACAGATGTGACCAAGACACCCAGGCTATGATGCCAGTGACAAATGGGGAACTGATAAGGAGGAATGGAGGGGGCGACAGGCTGGAGAACAGGTCAATACCACGCTGTCACGGGGCCATTTGAGAAACATAATTAATCTCTTACTCACCTGGCATCATCATTCATTGTGCAGTGGTCAATAGGTGCCATGAAGCTCACCAGCTTGCTGTGGACGTGGTACCTGAGGAGCGCAGGGAAGGAGCAGGCACATTAGGAGCTGTTAATGGGGAGGGAATGGTGCTGCTCCACCCAGAACAGCCCAGCCCCTGGAGGCAAAGCAGGGCTTGGCAAAGCCGGGCTTTCCTGCGGGCTGAGCCCTAAGGGGTCTCCAGCTGGAGCTGGCAATTGCCCCCTCCCTTCTTTTAACACAAGAATCATCAGGTGATACAATGAACTCGGTAACAGCAAATCCTTTTGTTGCCCCAGAGAGAAAGGGGACAGGCAGCATCCATGAATTGTGTGTGAGTCCCTCATCAGACTCCCACAGACAACCCTGAGAAGCCAGACAGGGAAACACACCCTCCTTCCCAGCCTTCCATTCAGCTGGAATCTTCATCACCTGCTGGAATTCGTGCCCACTGCAGGCAGCAGCAGCATCCGGCCTTCTGCAGCATCCAGCTGCTGCCACTCCTTCCTTGCTCTGTGGGCTCTAAAGGGTATCAAAATCCCACTCTGGAACCACATCCAGAGTTGGAAAATCTTACCCCGAATCACTTACAAAGGGAGAATGTAAAAACAAGGAAAGGAGGAGATGGGAAAGGGCCTGTGCAAAGATGAGATGGGGCACATTCACAACATCAAAATATTCCTGCAAGCTGCTCTGCACCTCCAGGGAGAGGATCCCCTTCCCATTTTCCACACCGGGCAGGAGCCTGCGGTGATTTCGTGACCTGTATTCAAGGACCTGACATAAAATTTAACAGGGTACTGAAACCCTCTGAATGAAAGGGCTCTAAACCCTGTGTGCAAGGGCAGGGGATTCCAAACTCAGGCCTTTGTGTGCACTCCCTGCCTACCCCAGCCTGAGATGTTTCATCCAGGCTGCTGCTATTTTTAGAGCTTGACAAATAGCAGGCAAAAGGATTCACTAGCATTTGCCCAGGATCACCTTTCCACTCTGGCACCTCTGCACTCCCTTTTGTTTGCCTCCGCAGGAACATTCCCTGGGGGGTTCTGAGCTCACAGCCCATTTCAGGAGGCTCTTCAGGCACAGCACACACTCACCCTCGCACAAGGGCTCCTCTGCACCACCCAGGCTCTGTCCTGGTCAGGGAAGGGGCTGCCCTGGTGTGATGCTGCCCTGATGGAGTCAGGAGCAGGCACAGCCGGGCAGGGCTGGAGCTGCAGCACACAGCAGCTCCCTGAGCAGAGCCAGCAGGGATTCACACAGAGCAGAGCCTGGCCAGGGCGCGTGGCGATTCAGGCACAGCCTCTGACATGAGCTGTTTGTCCAGGTCTAATTGCTGTCACACCTTTTAAATCTGGACTTCCAAAATCCCAGTCCAGCAGACGTAAAAGGTTTCATTTCACTGACAGAAAGACACCCCATGTTGCAGCAGTACAGGACCAGAAACCACCGACACAAAAAACAGGTGTGCAAACATCCCTCTTCCACATCTGCCTCGAGAAAGGGCACGTCCTGGGAGGGGGAGCAGAGTTCCAGGTGCCAGTTTTCTCAAGCTCCACCGGGGAGGTTTTGGATGAGCTTATTTCCCCTCGTTGTGCTCAAATTTCCCTGTCCATGAAGGGGACAGGTGCCTGTGTCAAGTGGAAGAGTCACTGCTTCTGAAAGCACTTGCAGATCCTCAGCCCTACAATAAACCATGCTGCAATACTGAAGCTTTGCTAAAAGACAGGAATTAAGGAGACAGATGAAACTTGGTGTTAAATACTTGGCTCTCCAAAAGTCCTTCATGAAAGCAAATTTAAGCACTGCTGTCCCCATTTTAGAGAAGGAGGAAGAAGAGCAGAGGGACACCAAGTCTCTCACTGGAAGCACCAAATATTTAAAAACACCCATTTGGGCTCTGCTGGCTCATTCTGCAAAGGTGCTGGAGCTTAACTGCATGTCAATCTCAACCACAGACAATGGGACTTGTTTTCCTTTTATTGGCGTTTCCCCTGCAGGGTGAGTACAACTTTTATTTAAAGGAGCAAAAAGAGGCACCTAAGGTGTAAGAGGCCATTGCCACGGAGGGAGCTGCTCTCCCAGGAATGCTGAACATTGCACACAATGAGAGACTTCCCCATTATTCCTGGAGGTTTACGAGGCTGCCTCAGTTGTGTGATGTTGTCAGGAGTTTTGACTGAATCATGAATATATCCAATTATGTGTGATGCTGACAGAAAAGAATATTGATAGTCAATAATTACAGGCTTTTCAGGCCAACAAAGTAGCTCTTCCCTCTTTCAATAAATTATCTTATGACATCTATCTTAAAAATTGCTATGCCAGGCCTGACCCAGACTGACTCCACTGACTTTCTATCAGATGCCATCTAAACTCAGGATTTATAGTTTACTCACAAAGGATGGTTAATGCTGCGGATTTTTCAGGAAGCAGAGCAGCTTTGCAGCATCCTCCCTCCTCTACCACAAATCATGCTAAACTCAGGGAAAAGAAAAACCTCCTGCTCTCCAGGCTGCTTCCCTTTCCACGTGGAAGATTCTTGCACCACGTTCAACCCAAATGAGTGACGCAGAAGGGAAATGGTTGGGAGCTGAAGAAAGCTGTGGTGTGAGTTACCAATAAAGAGAGATGTGACACCAAATTCCAGCCGGCACTCAGTGGGGAACAGAGGTCACCCCACTGAGGCATTTCTGCACATCTTCCCCTGGAGCTGCTGTCCACGTCTGTCAGTGAAATCTGCACTGCACAAGGGCTTTATTGGCTCTCCCTGGAAATTCCAGCCCCAAATAGCTCAGGGACATCTGAACACCTCTCTGGTGTCTCCTCAGACCAATAAACACTTGCCAAGACTGACTGGGGCAATGCTCACAGGCTGCCTCAACCGAGCCCTTATTCCAGGCTCCAAGAACACCAGGATCCCCCACTGGATGCCCCAGAGCAAATCTTGCCCTAGAAGTCATGAATCAGCCAACACCCCCCAGAGCCAACAGGGGTAAAATACAGCCAGAGCTGCCAGACTTCAGGGGGCAAAATGTTGTGTTTGCTTGCAGAAGTTGTCACCCACCTGATTCTCCTTCCTTTACTGGCTTTTCTGTCCACTTTCTTCTTGATTTTGCTCCGTAACTTCTGGATGGCCAACCACTGCCTGGGGAGTGCAGAACAACAGGAACACAGCTTTCAGAGCCACCAAACACTTCCAGAAAGCCTCTCTGATCCCCAAGTGCACGAAAAGCTCTGCTTCTCAAACAGAACTTCATCAAATCAAGGAAGTTTCCAGCAGGGAGAAACTTCTCCTAGTTATAAATTTATTTTTTTTTTAACTAAAACGAGCGTCATCTCACCTGATTTATACAATGAAAACTCGACATCAGGGAAAAAATCTAACAAAATCCAATTACTGCAATCTTAATATAATCTTAATTACTGTAATCTATTTTATGGTAAAGTCAGATAAATGTACAATGCAATCACCACTTAAATGTAATTTTGTCTATATCATGTTAAATTATAGTGAATAGCTTTCCATAATATTCCAGACGTACACAAAATAAATCTGACACACTGCACTAAAATTTGGGTGATATTTTACAAGGAGAAAAGTTGTTTCACCATCACAAAATTTCCTGATGTATTATCTTCCCACACTCCCCGTGACTGTTTCAGGGAAGAGCCCAACTCCAGCTTTTCCAGCTTTCCTTGGCTTTTACACTTTTCTAAATTAGAGCCCGTGGCTATTTCAATGTACACTGCTCTTTAAGGGGCATTTGGAAGGTTCCTTATTTTCTAACTCTAGAATTAAACAGAGAAATAAGAGCTTCCCTGCATGAAACTATAGTTTACTTCTGCATGCAGGAAGTGTTCCCTGATAACCGTTTTAATTGTACAGAATCTTTTCTTACAGCAGGGATACACAGGAAATGCTTTAATTGGTGTTGGAAGGTTTGTTCTTCAAAAACAACAACAAATCAGAGTTAGTAAAGAGAAAAAGCCAAGTTTCAGAAGAGGGCAGGCACTTTTGTGCCCCTCTGGATTCCCTGAGTGCTGCAGGAACCACTGAGAGACAGAAATACCTGGAACAAGCCTTTCCAACTGGGAAGGATTTCCAAGGAATCCCACAGAAATCCAGGCTCAGCTTAGAAGTGACACTGTGTGATCCATACCTCAGGAATGTGTTACAGAGGGTGAGCTTCCTGACTGATGTCACGGTGTCTGAATAATTCCTTCAGCAATTTCTTACACCCAGCTGCTTTCAGAGACTAACTCAACGTTCTGCCCTCTCCAGTGAAGTGGACTGGAGGCCCACCAGCCGTTCTGCTGGGATGCAGTGCTGGGATGAAGGCAGTCATGTTCCAGACAACTCCCACTCACCTGCCCATTGCCACCTGGTCGTTGGGGTCCAGGGAAGTGGTTTTCCGCTCTATCAGTTCTCGCAGGAGCTGGAGGGAAGACAAAAATCCCATTTCACTGAGGCTTTTTAACATGTCCTCTGCACTAGGAGTTTTCCAGTAGAAAAATCCAATGGCTGTGCTAAAAGCTAAAGCAACTGCAGATCAGCCCCCTCTTCCAAAAAGGTCCACATGCAGCAAGTAACTGGGGCATGACACTGAAGGACACTGCAAAGACTTTCTGTATTTAATTTCAGATGGATGTAGGAGTAGTTTAGTCTTCCCTTCAACACACCATGAGTTTCAGGTCACATGAAACATCAACTCATTCACCTGAAGAGAATTTAAAAAGTCATGAACGAGAATTAAAAGGTTATGCAGACAGAGGGGCACAGTTTAGCAGCACCGTGGTCCAAGCACAACAAGCCCCACACGGGCAAATCAAACTAATAACCTTAAGTCTAAACAATGGCAAAGGACTGGAATCCCTGGGGACACTGCAGAGCCTCCTTTGGGACTGGCAGATGGGCCAATGCTGGGAAACTGCTGTTCCCAGGAGCCCAGAGCTGGGCAGTCCCCCAGCACACAAACACAGGACGAGGCTGGGGGGATGAACCTCAGCTTGTGCTTCAGCGGCTGCCTCTGTTCCTTGGGCTTTGGAAGGATGAAAAGGCCTGGATGTTCACAGGTTGTTGTGCACACAACTCCCATGGGCAAGAGGTGTAGCAGAGGCAGATCTGCAGGAAAACCTCAGCCCCACAGGTCTCACCCCACGCTCCCAGGGGGAACCGAAACACTTCCTGAACAGAAGTTGGGCAGTGACGCTCCCTCGGAGGAACAGCCCAGCAAAAGCCTTTTTACAGCTGGAGCAGGAATGCTCAGGCAGCCTTTTCCATTTCTTTTCGTGTCCTCAGGGCTGGGGTTTGTCCTCTTTGCTTCCTGCAGCCAAAGGATATTGTGAACAGCCTTTCTGGATCCTTGACTGGTGCTGTGTGTTTATCACCACTCACTGTAAATCGAGCGTGCTGTGCCTTGGGTGCTGGCCAAGATATCAACACAAAGCACAGAAATAAACCCTCCAGAACTGAGGGGCACAAACTGCTCTGTGGATGCTGACATCTCACCAACCAGGCAAGTTACTGCCTCAGCTCAGAAACACCCAAACCAGACCCACCTGGAAACCAGAGTCCAGGCATTTCCACAAAGATGCTAAGGAAGAAAGGATGCAGGATGCTTTTCCTCCACCCCGTACCTTTCTCTCCTTCAAGGCACACATCACATTACCAAAAAAAGAGTGATTTGAACATAATTAAAAATCTGTCACTACCTTTTTTTTCTACTTGCTTATTTTTGGACATTATTACTGTAGCAATTACATTTAAAAATTTCAGGAGACAGGCCACTGGTTTATTATCACTGGAAAACAGCAAGCTACTTCTCTGCCCTGTTTATCTGATTGATTCCCAACATCTTTCTGGCACACAATCTATCAGTTTATCTCTGCCACTTCATCACAGTCACTTCTGGCAGCTAAATACAAGATCCAAATCCAGTGTTACACAGACATACGACACAGTAAACCTGTGTAACACCGCCACTCTGTAAACAGCTGCCCTTAAGGCTGAGCAGAAATGGGATCTTGGTTTCCAGTCAATATTCTGTCAAAAGCAAGGTGGGAGGGAGGCTTGAAACAGCAGTGGGAAGTGGTGCAGCAAGGTGTGAGTGGTTTCTTCCTGCTCCAGCAGCAAGGTGTGCTTGCTGTCCGCCCTGATCTTGTTCCTTGGCTGCTGGGTGGCAGAGGCAGAGGGGAAGGGACACGGGGGTGGTCACACACAGACACCCCGTGCTCCCAGGGGAATGAGCTGCAGGACATTTCCCGCAGGACTGGCTCTTCCTGCTGGCCCAGAAATCCAGACTGGTGGACCAAGGAGCGCCCCACGATCTTACAGCTATGCCCACATTGGTTAGAACAGTGACAGAGAGCTGGTTTAGATGGGACATTGGGAAGGAATTCCTCCCTGGGAGAGTGGGAAGGCCCTGGCACAGGTTGCCCAGAGAAGCTGTGGCTGCCCCTGGATCCCTGGAAGTGTCCAAGGCCAGTCTGGACGGGGCTTGGAGCACCCTGGGATAGTGGAAGGTGTCCCTGCCTGTGATGGAGTGGAACAAGATGATCTTTAAGTCCCTTCCAACACAAACCATTCCGTGATTCCAAGACGCATTTCTGGGGCACCGCTAACGCATTTCCTAATGCTGGTTTTGCTGACCTTGGGGCTGACCAGGTCTTCCAGTGTTCCAAATGTTCTTCCAGTGCAGTGTCCCCTGCAGGGCTGAGGACACTGCTTGGGAGAGCAGAGGGACACAAAGATGAGGGAGAAGTGAAAAAAGAAAAGCAGGAGCAAGAGGGAAATTAGGAAATAGAAATAAAAGCTGCAAAGCATCTTGTTACATCTAAATAGCGAATGTCCCCGAGCTAAGGTTATAAATCATGCTAACAATGGTTACTAAAATAAAAGTGGATGTAGCCAGAGGCTACCACTGAAAAAGTCAGCCCAGGCCTGCCTGGCTGCCTTTGGTCTTTAAGGATTTGATTAGTTTTCTGCTTTCTAGTTCAGAGTCTTGCAAGCAGCCCGTGCTCCAGAGCCAGCCAGGGCTCGGGATACAGAGTGAATGATAAATTCATTTACTGATAAAGCAACACTGTTTTCCCAGCACAAGACTTAAAACACTTCCCAAACGGTAATATTTCATTAAGCTTGGCGATTCTGCTTAAAATTTATTAGTCAAAACAGAAAACTCTCATCAGACCCCATATATTCCATTAGGAGTGATATATGGTGTCTCCCAATGTCTAATTATTAACTAGGAAGTGTAAGTAAATCACTATCAGTGTTAAGCCCTGATGTGTGAAGACAGAGCCTGAGTTAGGCAATTCCAGCATTTTGGAACTGATCCTTCTTTTTTGCTTTCCCTCCTTCACCTCTTCACATCCTCCCCGAACTTCCAGAGCCTCAGCCCAGTCTTCCAGGGCAGCACACACAACTGCAAAGCAGCACAGCCACGTCCCACAGCTCAGCTCCCAGCCCCAAGCTGCTCCTGCCAAAAGCTGGAACCAGGAGGACAAACTGCCTCGGGAACAGGGAGCAGAAGGAAGCTGGCAATGCCAGCTGGGTTTTCTCTGGAAGGACGTGGTGATGTTGGCCAGGAGAGCTCCTGCTGCTGAAGCCCAAACCTTTGCTGACACCAAAGCCAAAATCCCTGCTGGAACCAGTGAAGTGCTCCCCAGAGAATTCCCCTTGAAGGAGTCCCCCAACATGGCAGTTAAAGAGATGCACACCAAGTCCATTGTACAAAATTAGAGGGATTTAGAAATGCCATCAGGGTGTTGTTCAAGGGTAATAGAGACTCATTTCTCATTTTAGAGGTCAATTTTCATTTTAGAGGTTAGGTCTCATTTTCATGCACTATCTATCAGTGTTTCTAATCCTACAGTCACTGACCTTTCTGACTTGCAAACCCCTAAGAATTTCCAGTTGAGACAAAGAGCTAAGGAGAGCAGAAATCAGCCTCGTGACAAAAGGCTCACTTGTCTTAGACCTCACAGAGCAAATAAAATTTAAAAAAAAGGTCCATCCGTAGTAGATCCCCTTTCAACCTCCCACTCTGTAGCTGTGTAACAACATTTGGGTTTCTACCAACCCTAGAGAAAATGTAAGTTTGCAGCTCAAATATTATCTTAAACCCCCTTGAAACACTTTTAAAAAATTTAATTTTCTGCAATCTATGTATAAAAGCCCAAAATGCAAGAGGAAATCACTGGACAGTCTCTTTTTAAAACCCATTTTTATTCAAATTCAGGTATGTGCAAGATGCACAGATTTGCCTATTTTCTAATAAGCCATTAAGAGAAGTTCCAAATCAAGCTTTAAAATGTGTTATTAACCACCTACCCAGCCATTTGAAAGATACATGCCTGTGATAAGAGTATTGTATTGCCATTAACCTGTGGGATGGTTCGAGACATCTCTTATTCACACAAAACTCTAAATGCATCTAATTAAAGCCACAAGATCAGCTGTCCATATTAATCACTCACCGGTTTAATTAAGGTAAACCAGCTTGTCACAAAGCCAGTCTTCTCTCTATTCTTCACCGTTATTGACTTTTAATAGTTCGCTGGAGTAGTCATTCCTTGTTTATGGCATTCTCAAATTCCTGGGAGGGCAAACCCACGGTGTGGGCCCAGGACACAGCATGGGACACGAGGAGGGATTTGCCCCACCAGGTGACGTTTTCCCAGGAGTCACACAGTGGGATTTAAGGACACGCACCTTGGGGGTAAATCCCTCTTTGAAGGCTGTAGTGTTTCCTTGGAAGTTCCCCATCCCCTCTGGCTCCTCTCTGGTGCCCGCAGACAGGACTGGTTACAAAATGCAGTGATGGACAACACCGCCAAAACCAGGGAAGGAGGGAGCAGGAGAGCAGAGGAAAAAAGGGATTATGTATATTCCCAATTCTCCTTAGGCATACCTGCTGCCAGCAATGATGAACATTTGTTCTGGGAAGAGCTGCTACCAGTGGAACACTTAGCATATGAACACTAACCTAATTCCTGTTGGAAATAAACCAATTTCCACTCTCTCCTTTACCAGAGGAGTATTTCAACCTAATAATAAAATCTCCACTGTAGCATGTCAGACCAGCAGCTCCCTGGTAGCAGGCTGGAATTTTAAGTCTTAATGCTGCAATATCAGCTGTAATGAATTCTACGTAAATATGACTTCTAAAAATAAAAAGCCTTTTTCTTCCCTAAAAACCATGTATGAAGGAGAATTTAAAAGAAAAGGAACTAGGCTCTGGCCTCTCACTGCTGCCAGTAATGAGGATCCTTCTGACACACTTTAACTATTCCCACCCAAATAAAAATATCTCACTGCATTACTCAGGTCAGCTTTCCATCACCATCCAACATGGGCCAGCACAATAAAAATTTTAACTGCTTATAAAACAAGTGAAGAATAGGAGAGAAGGCAAAGTCGGATGAACAGGCAGAAGAGAGTTAAATCCTGAATCATCACAAAATTCCACCAGAACCACCTGCTGAATTCTACTGAATATTAAGACCTGGACAAGAAAATTGTTTTTCCACAAGAAAAACAGATTAATTAAGGAGTTCTTTATTATAATCTATAATAAAACAGTAGAGCTACTTATTCTGTTATCATTAATTTGTGCACATTCATCAAATCTTGTTCATTTTTACTTGCCTAATTTCACACTGACACACAGAGGAAGCTGCTTTCCAATATTGTTCTTTATCTGAATGTTTACCTTTTAATCAGTAATCAAATTAATAATTATAAAACACTGTTTAGAAAAATGAAAGGGATCCCAAAGAAAGTCCTTCTCTGGGTTACCAAAGAAAGAAATTTAAAAACGAAAGGAAAGGCAGGTATTGAAATGCTGCAATCAGTGTTATGCACAGGGGTCAGAGGTTGTGAGCACCCTCAGCTCAGAGCTGATCACTCCTGGAGAACCAGCTCCTTTCCTGCATTTTATTTCCATCCCCACATGCAATCACACACACACACAAAAGCACTGCACAGTTATGACCCAAGTGAAAGCAAAGCCATTCAGGGCCTTGTCAGCTCCATTGTGCTGCACTCTCCCCGCTCTGAATGCAATGTTCAGCTGCAGCTTAGCGCCCTGACAAATAAAGGAAAGCACTTTATGAATCCCATCTAATTGGGAGGTGACAGAAAACACACAGCCATTTTCCTCAGCCTTATCACTGGACTGGCTCCTGCTCCAGTCTCTGCCAAATCCCACGGGACACGGGGCAGCGGGACAGGCGCTGGCACCCCCACAAACACCGGGAATGTGCACGGATCCTCTCTCCCCAGAAACACGTCGGGGACGGGAGCAGAGGAGAAGGGTGGGAGGGAGGGAAAGGAGGAGGGAGGGACATCAAAAAAACCCCAAGCAGGAGAGGAAAATGGATGTGCAGCTGCCCGGGGCCCAGCAGATGTCTGTGCGTGATGTACGAGGCCGGGGGAAGCTGTCGGAGCCGCTGCCAAGGACTGCGAAGTGATTAAAGCCTGCACCGGGCTAAGCACCATATTTAGAGTCCATGGGGTCTCCAAAGCTGCACCCATGGCTGGCTGTGCTGCCAGATGTTGCGGGCTGGCCCCGCTCCTGCTGTCGGAGCAGCAGGGAGTGCAGTCTGGAACGCTTCCTTCCACACACTCCGCCCCTGCCACCCATCCCTCACCTCCGCCGGGCCTCCCACAACTCCAATTTGCTGCCACTTCCCTCTTGGGAAATGGCCAAGATACAGTTGTGCCTGGCAGAGCCATTTGTTTTACTCAGGTGATTCTCTTCCCTCAATGACCTCTATTAGTTTAAGTTTTAATTTAGATTAACCCCAGCACCCCAATTAACCAGTGAGGGGAGAAGCTAAGCTGGGCCTGGTCATATTTCTGCAACCACGATTTATCGGAGTTAAAGTTATTAGAAGGAGAGACTGGGACATTCATCTATTGCTATTTTTCTTTTAAAAATTTCACATTTCATGGCCAATAAGCACCTTCTCCACACTGCTCCACGGACTGTCAGTCTCAGCTGTTTCTCCTTGACCACTCCATGATTTTGCTGTACCAACTCAATTAGTTCTGTGTTCTCAGAGTCCACTTGGTCCCCAAAGCTGGGCTTCTGGTTCACTCAGACCCCAAATTCCACCTCTTACAATAAATACAGAGCCTGGAGAGGAGCTATGGCTTGGAATGCAATCCTGGCTCAGAGGTAGCAGTAAATATTCAAATTGTAGTAATTCTGCACCAGGTGAGATCTACTGCAAACGTTTTCTTGGGACATCTACAACAGTAGGGTTGGAAGTGTATTGAAAACTTCCTTTGAGAAGAAAAAAAAGGCAACATTAAAGTTCTCTGTATTTCCTACTGGCAGAACACAGACAAGAATTACCAATTTAATACATATTTTTAGTCACTTTTAGTCCTGGCTCTGTACAAGAAACCCCAAATTTTGAAAGTATTCAAATGCTCCTGTTTAAATCAGTTACCAGAGCACAGACACACAGCAAAAGCTCTCTTCCACTGCCCTAACCCTTTACTGGCCACTCTAACAACTATTCAGATAAAAAATTTCTGTCTAATGATATAATGGTATTTGTTTAGTCCTGAAGTTCAGGCTCCCTGTGGATCGTCAAAGCAAACCCAGAGAAGGACTTACAGTGACATATTCCTCAATATGTGACAATTTCAGTTTTTCACAAAGCACTGGCACTGTTTTCATTAAATAAACTACAAACACAATGTTTCCACGCACTGGGTGCTGCTTCCTTGCTTCTAAGAACTTTGCAAATAAAAGGAAGAACTGGCCTGGCTCCAAGCTGGCCCAAATCCAAGAGAAGTGCTGGAGCAGCCCAGCAGCTTTCCCATTCAGCAGGTAAATGAGATGATTTAGGCAGGGACAGGAGGAACTTCAGTGCTTTCGAGGATCTCCTGGGACTGCTTTTCATGAGGGGGCTCTGCCCACAGAGAATTCAGGGCTTTTTCTCCTGTGCAGCCACATTCCCCAGGGAGAAGCAGAGGCACAGGCTCACCCTGCAGCCCTGACACCCTCAGGTGCCTGCAACAGCAGCAAGTTCACACCCACAGGAAAGTTTAGGCTCACACAGCCCCACAACAAAAACTGAGAGCAGAGTCCCCTGAGGTACTTGAAGATTTTGGATGTTCACACAGGTAACTGAGTTTCACAGGTAAAGAGAAATACAGAGCAGAGAACCAACTGCATTTTCTCTGTAAGTACTAAAAACCAACTGGAGCCATAGCTCCAGCACACATTTACCATCACCTACCTGGTGATAAAAGTCATCATCATCAAATATCTCCTCATCTATGTCCTTCAGGTGCCTGTTGGAATCTGAGGGAGGGAGGATTTCCTGGAAGCATAAAGGAAATACTGAGAGCTCATATGTGCATATTTCTGTCCCTAACTCCAATGACATCACGTGCAGCAGCTTGTAAACACACTTGATGATATGAAGGAATGGAGAAAAACTCCCAACATAACAAGCTTTTAAGGACTAGGAATACATTTAAAGGCAAGGCAGAAATGCTGCCAATGCCAAAATAGATTTATGATACCTTTACTGGGAAATAAATAGGGCTGTGCAAAGTCTTTCTGGCAAAATACTACAGATATTTTTAATGCAATGGCAAAAATACATCTTGCAAGTGCAGTAATTCTACCTGATCTCTCAGAATTGAGTATTTATTCATTCTTAAATACTAAATTAATAACAGGCTTACTACTAACATATTCTGTAGGTTATATGCAGTATGATTTTAAAAGGCACTCTCTGGGTTAAAGACTCTGAACTGCAGAGTAAAAACCCAAGTTTTGCTGCCACTACCTCAAAGAGCAGATTTAGTGAGCATCACTTCCTCCAGCACAGGAGGGGCACAACCCCAGCCCAAACCTTGTTTTCCTCTGCCAAAAACTGCGAGAGGAGACAGTGCAAACACCACCAAACTGGAATTGAAACGCCTGCATCTTTTTCCTTAGCCATCACACCACAGGAATCAACACTCAGACACCTCCTCCTCCATAAATCCTTCCCGAACAAGAACATCACCTGCTAAGGGCTCTGCAGAGTTTCACCGCTGCTCCAGGATGAGTTAGGGAACCAACCCCCGCTCCTTACCGAGTTCTCAGGCACAGGCTGAGGGGCTGGGGGAGGCTCCTGCTCCTGCTTGCCCAGCACGGTGTACAGGGAGCGGCGGGTCTGGGTGCGCCGGAGCAGCCTGTCCTTGTCCATCAGGATGTGATCGATCTGCGCCAGCACGGAGCGCTCAAAGGCACCAAAACCCTGCAACAGCATCCACCAGCGTCAGACAGGGCAGGGAGCCTTTCCTCAAGGCAGCAGAGTTCCTCTATCTTTCCATGTCAGTGGATAAGCAGACAGCGTTCCGAGGGGAGGGGGTCTGGGGCTCGTTGCAGGGATTTCTGTTAGGATTTTTTATTTGCTTCTCCCTCGCTCTCCCTTCCCAACCTGAGGCAACTTGACGCCTGGCTTAATAAAATGCCTTTGCTGTTCTGGATCAGATTAACTTCTCAATGATTAATACCAACTCAGAGATGTGAGGAGACCCTGGATCTCTGGGTGAAATGATTACCCACTGTGTTAAAGCACACACTTCATGGAGCAGGAGAGCCACAGAAGGCCCTTCTCCTGGCAGGAACCACAAACAGCTCGTGCATCAGCAACACAGCATTGTCACAGAGCTTATTTGCTGCTGGAGACTGGCTGTGATGGGGTGTCTGGCTGACAGAACACTCAAACTATCCAAGAGTCTTACCCAAAACTTGGGAAAACCATTTGCCCCTGAAGATGTTTTTCCCGCTCATCTGCTCAAAAAAATAAAGAGCTTTTGAAATTTGAGGGTTGTGCTTCCTTCTGAACTCCTTTAAGGCTGGGGATAAGTGTGTCCCTGTGGATTTCATTCTTGCTGCCGTAACTCTCAGCTTAACTTGGGGCATCCATGATAGAAAACTTCCAAACCAACTTACAATCACGGAATCATGGAATCATTTGGGTGGGAAGCGACCTTAAAGATCATCTCATTCCATCCCCTGCCATGGGCAGGGTCACCTTCCACTATCCCAGGGTGCTCCAAGCCCCGTTCAACCTGGCCTTGGACACTTCTAGGGATGGGGCAGCCACAGCTTCTCTGGGCAACCTGTGCCAGGGCCTTCCCACCCTTATTTCTTCCATATATCCCACCTGATTTTCCCCTCTTTCAGTCTGAACTTGTTCCCCGGCTCCCTGCCACACAAAAGCCACGTCAGCACACCCAAACCAGGCCTTGCCTTTCCCATTTTGCCAGCTGCCAGCTTTGTCTTGTCATGCCACTTCTGCAGGATGCTGTTGCGGTAGGTCCTGAAGTCCACGTAACGCTTGGCTATGAACTCAGGGTACTCCTCAAACTTCAGCTTCCTTTTGGGGAGGCTCCTCCTCTTCTCCTGAGCCTTACCCACCTGCTCCTCGTCGCTACTGCTTGGGATTTCATCCTCACTGGAACAAAACCACGCAGGATAAACAGCCAGCCCCTCTGTAAGGCCATGTGGGAGTTCTCTGTGGCCCCTCCACGACCAGCCCACACCATGTTGCTATTTCTGTTGTCAGACCCATGGTTTAGCCCCTGCTCCATTATCAGCAATATTATAAAACAGACTTCCCACAAGGCAGAAGGAATTCAAATGATCATTTGTCCAGAGTATCTCTCACCCAGACACAGCAGCAACTGAGAGTGAGGGTGTTCAGGAAGGCTGTGCACTGTCCTGTTTGCTGGAGACCAAAGGATTCAGAAAGATCTTTTTATTTTTGGCATTTACCTCTCAGTTTTTGCTTGCTTTCCATCGACCAGATGCCTCGTGCCAGGGTACTGATAGAGCAGCTCATCCTGAAGTTCCACCAGTACTTTCAGCAAGGCCTCCAGGGCTTTACAACCTGCAGAGCAAGAGGCACAAGTGACAATTTCTTGCCTGTGGTGAACATTGAGCTTTGCAGTGCTTTTCTCACCTTAAATCAGAATTTCTGCCACAGCTCCTGTATGTCCCATTGACTGTCTCTAATCAGTCAGAGATGTGGCTTTATCTCCAAACTGATTTATGGCTGTTAATATCAAACACCACCATGCTGGGAAGGAACACTCCTTCCCAAAGCAGGGAGGAAAGGAGGCAGAGCTGCTTCTAAACCTCTGCCTGGCTGCACACGGGGAGTGTACTGATCTAATGTTTCACCCACAAACATTCCAGCTGCAGAGCCTGGAGGATTCACATCCTCTAGAAGCCACACACATGTGACAACAAGCTTTTCTGCTGACCCACTCATTTCTCTCCTGTATGAAGCAACACAAGGGAAAATATTTATATGTACAGGCCCTCTAAAGCTGACCTCTGACTTTTTCTTGTGCATAATGTGCTTGTTACAACGAGAAAAACCAAGCCCCAAACTCCTGCAGGGCTGTGACCACTGCTGGTTTCTGTGTTGCTGTGCTCACCACACAGGAGGGATGAGAAATTAGACCAGGAGTAAAATTAAGTGTAGCAAGATCTGATCTACAGGGGAAACTTTAAACCATGACCTGGCAAGTTTAGAGAGAAGGTTCTGATCAGAAGAGCAGAACTGCAGGCCCAGAGAGCCTTAGGAAGAGAGAAAGGGAAGAAAAGACTGGGGTGGAGGGGTATAAAATGATCAATACATGATTTGCAAGGTGTTTTTTATAGGGATGAGCAGTGGCACTCCAAGGTGTTCACAGACACAAATCCTGAAGGTAGATGTGATGCTGTGCATCCAAAGGCTTTCCCAACTGACAGTTTTCCTGTATCCACACAGGTGCAGAGCAAACTTTGTCTGTTCCCACGGCTGTGTGTTCTCCAAGGACACAGTTCCAGCTGACTGTGGGACAGGTTACCTGCACACTGCCACAGCACCTGCTCCTCAAAAACAGTTCTTCCGTGGCAACCAACGAGCCTCCCTGCAGAACCCTCTGACGGAAAACAAGTGTTTGCCCAGGCCTATACAAACTCTCCCTTTGCACATCCATCACAGGGTCAGCTCTCCCAGGTGAAACACTTGGCGCTCTCCTGCCCAAAAACCTGAACTGAACTTCCTCTGGCTGACAGAGCACGTGGATTCGTGTGGAGGGCTGGAGGTGGGACCTTCCCCAGGGCTCCCCCTGGTACCTCCTCTCCCACGGAGTCAGTGGGGCTGCTCTGCTTAACTCCCCTTTGGATGTGGCACAAAGGAACTGGGAGAACTTTCCACTGCTCCATTTTTTCCCTTAGTTCTGCTTTTTAATGGGGCACACAGAGATCACGGGGAGAGCGAGCAGCAAATCTTCCTCAGCCAGACAGAGACAGTGCAAGCAGAAATCAGCCCAGACACTCAGAGGTCTCAATCTCCCACGTGCTACCACTGTGATATTGCTCAGTTGTCACCATCTCCAGATAAATTACGGCCTGACCTCAGTAACAGGAATGTCAAGGAGAAGATGCTTTAAGATTTCTGTTGCAGATCAGCTGCTGGCCTCATCCTTCCCCAGCCCCTGGTTCATTATAGATACACTCTGACAACTCCTCTATATAAACCTATTAACGGATTAGGTTTGCTGCACTTGTAAATCAGACGTGTGTGAGCATCAAAACAATTCCACGAGACAAACAGACAAAAGCCCTTAAAAAATGCATTTGTTGTATGTGTCTGCAGCTAAAGCATCACTCGCAAAAGCCAAGTGCCCCCACCCTAGCCTGAGTGCACGGCTTACACCAGCAAAATCCTTCCCACTGCCTGCAGCACAGCCAAATGTCCCCAGAGCTTCCCAAACTGTTTATTTTCTCCCTGCTGCCTCTCCTCCAGCAGCAGTGCTAAAGCACCCCAGGCAGCTTTGATCCTGGCAATTACAACTGGAGTAGCTCTCCAGCTCTTCTGGGGTATAGCAGGGCCACGGGCAAGCAGGCAAGGAAATAAAGACAGGCTCAAGCTCCCCCAAGCTATGAGATGCAGACCCCAACAGAAGTGGGGATGGGGAGCGATTTTATTTGGAGTGAAGGGGCTGGAGAGGGCAGGGAAGACAATGACCGTGTGTCTAACCAGGTGGGAGGGATAATTATTCCAGGCAGTGGCTTCATCACGAGCCTCTTACAGCTGGGTAATTTCCCTGTTTTCAGTTCTTAGGTATTTAACAGCATTATTGGATGGCGTTCTCATTTCTACTGTTGGCTGCTGGTGTGTGCTGTAAACTCAACTTCAGCAGCCAAGTGTCACCCTCCCCTGCTCTCCTCCCATCTAGCCCTGGCCTATCCATTTCACATTTAATTTCAGAAGGAACTGTTTTCCTCCCAGCCTCCTCTTCATCCTCTCTCCCCTCTGATGCCCCTGTCTGCCTTTACACCACCTGCTTTGGGGAAGAGTCTGGCCCCATTTGTGAATGAAGGGAAGGAAAAAGGAAGCTGAGCTGGATCCATCTGCTCCAAGAACACAACAAACGTGGTGTGAATATAACTTCCAGCTTAAATGGGACTCAGAGCGTCTGTGGTGAGACACTAACTTGGAAGAGTCACTTTTAAGAGCCCACAGAAGCCCCTTCATTTTGGGTACAGGAGGGAAAAGTTGTTCCAGACCCAGCTGGCAGCAGATCAATGCACCCAGAACTGAGAGCCAGCACCAGTAAATCAAAGTGTGCCTTTCTCTTAAAACTCCCTCTTATGTCCTCATTTTATCCATCCCTCCACCCAGCAGGAAGCAGCCCTGCAGTATTTAGCTCCATTCAGGGATGGCACTGCCATGTATCCAAGTGCCAGGAGTCCCACCAGAGCTGAGCTCTGTCCTGCTGCTCTCCAACCGCACAGAATCCCTTTTGCCAGTGCCAGTGGGTATGGACAAACTGCCCGTGCTGCTGGCACCCCGTGGGAGTGGGGGGGACCCTGGCTGCAGGGGGCTGACCCCCCCAGGGGCTCCCATTCCAGAGCTGCCGTGGAAGCTGTGCTCTGCAGGGTGGGGACGGGCTGGCAGGGAGGCTTCTGGGCTCGTCCCAGCATTCCCACACTGCTTCCTGCAGTGGGAAAGACCTGCACTCTTTGCCATGACCTCCAAAGATGGGGTCTCGTTTCACCTTCCCAGGCAGCTGCATCGAGGAGCAGCTGGTGTGGAGCACGCAGGGACACCGTGAATCCATGGAAAAACACCGGAGCCTCGAGGCCACGCTTTCCAAGGCACTCACAGAGCCAGCTCCTGGGATCCCCAGAACTGCCCCACCAGGCACCTCCTCCCTGCCTGACCCTGGTGCATCCATCCAGCAGATGTGGAGAACAATGGGTTCACAGAGCCAACCCCTGGGATTCCCAAAACTGCTCCACCAGGGACATTCCTCCCTGACACTGGTGCACCCATCCAGCAGATGTGGAGTACAATGGATTCACAGAACCAATTCCTGGGATTCCCAAAACTGCTCCACCAGGGACATTCCTCCCTGTCTAACTGTGGCACATCCATCCAGCAGATTCAGCGTGCCACGGGTCGGGGAGGAAATCCTAAAATTGGGGCAAACCTCCCAGGATCTTCACTCCCTGCGGCACCTTGTGGGGTGCTGCTGTGGCAGCACCTCCCACACACCACATCCAAACACAGGAACAACCTTCCCAGGATGTACCAGCAGGAACCACCACCCTCCCAGCACACAGCTCGACTTCAGAGCCTGTGCCAGCACTGGAAATTAAGTCCTTTTTCCCCTCAATTAAATCTGAGGATCTGGCATCACAGGAATATCACCGGCATGCAACGCTTTTCATTCTCCGTGCACCTCCACAGGCTGGGGAAGTGCTCACACAGAAAAGCTGGAGCCAGGCTGGCGTTGGGAAGGACGGGATGCAGAGCAAAAGCTGAGCTGCCCAGTATTGGGAATGCTCCCCTGCCACCACGGAGAGTCCCTGTGTCCCCATGGAGTCACCATATCCCCACGGAGTCTCCGTGTCACCGCCACAGCGGCCACACCACGCACATCGAGAGGAGGAGAGGCATCCAGCCTATTTCAATCACACGTAATGAGAAGTCTCTCCACCAGGTACACACGTTTATCCCAGCACTCGGATGAAGAGGGGGCATTTCCACTCCTTTCAAAGGGCTGTGGGACAGGAGTTAAACTCCAGGTCAAAATGGCCCTCGATCCGCTGGCCTCGGAACAATGCTTCCCATTGAAATCCAGCAGCCAGCCACTTGCTCTAGTCATCCCCAGCAATTAATCCCCCACGAAACACGTTTGATTAAATCTTTTCAAGCAAATCCTTTGCTTTGCTTTTGTTAGTTCACTTCTTGTCAACATCTATTAAAATATGCCTTTAATTCTCCCACAATCTTAAAAAACACCGATTCCACTGTCTTCAACTTTAATCAACTGTATGGCCGGCATTTTTCATTTCATAATAATGTGCTGTTTGGAATTCAAGAGGCAGGCTCAACATCAATCATTCGGCAAGAATTTTTCCACTGCAATAAATATGCAAATGAGGAAAGCCAGTCAGTCGTATTTCAGGCCCGACTTGCTAGTGTTTTAAAAAAGACACAAATTTATTAATTGCCGTTGGCCAGCGGAATCCTATTACTTTGGGCATTGATTACAAAGCTGTGTGAGTGATTATTGTGCAACTCGCAGGCTATCCAGGCATGAGGAAAAATTATTAAAGCAAGGCAGAGATTATCAACTCGGAATAACAATAAGCCTTAACATTTTAGGCCTCTAACTTCTTCAACAAAGACTTACGCCGCAGCTCCAGTGTATCATAATTCTGAAGTCTGTCAGTATTACTTTTGGAGCTTGCTCTAAATTCCCAGCAGCATGGAGATGTTCCCAGCCAGGAAAAGGCGGGGGAATTCCTCCAGGTATCACATCTTAAACATGGGGCTTTGGACAACAGCTTTGCTGTAATTCCTGCTGGGTGAGGAACCACAGGAGGAACAACACGGGGCAGGCAGGAGCCCAGCAGCTCCAGCTCTGCAGCCCTCAGTGTCCTGGGGCTCCCAAATCAGGATGGCACAGAAATAAAAGGCTTCAGACAGAAGCTACAAGGGCCAGCCCATGCTCAGTGATAGGCTAAAGGTGATGTTTCAGAGGTGGTGTGGTTACTTTTACATTTCTCACACACTTCAGCCCAATCCCAGCACAAAGCACTGGTGGATCTGTCCAGATTTAGGAAATGATGGGAGCAATGCTCCCTTCACACTTCCCAAAACAATGAGTTTGGGGAATTTTATCAGATGATAATAGGAAGAAGGCTTTGCTGCTGACTGCAAGGGTCTGCTCCACACCAAAGCCCAGTTTGCTGGTTCCATTGGAATGCAAATGATGCAAAAGCCTTTGCAGAGGGGAAAATTGTATTCCTTAGGCACAAAGGAGCCAGTGCTGCACCCCCCTTTCACACCAGTGGTTCAGCTGACTCCCAAAGTTACAGAACAGCCTCAATTTAGCCCTTTCACTCCAATATTACTGCCTCTGACAGGAAGGACAATGGCATCAGACACAGATGAGTTTGCTAAAAGTAAAGAAAATAACCAGATGCAACAACAGAATAAAGGCTGGGTGTTCAGGGGGTTTATTAGAGGGGGCTGGGGGAGGGGGAAGCTGAGAAGGGAGACAAGAGAAACACTTCCATGAAGTTCATGCTCTACTGATTCTCCTCAACCATCATCTTTTGATATCAGCCCAAACCAGGGAGGGGATGGGGCTGGCAAAAATGAGATTTATAAAAACTGATGTTTCACATTACTGTAAATGCAAAGAAGCTGACAGCACACATTCCTGCCTCAGCCTGGAATCCCCAAGTACATGGGCCAGCAGGAGAAAGGAAGAGGAAATGTGAAATTTCATAGTTATCTGGATATTAAGGCCAGGAGCGAACATTAGCCCATCTAGACTGACCTCTCCATATAATACCAGGCCATTAATTACATTTATCATGACAAGCACTGAGTTTCCATCTCAAGGTAACCAATTGCCAATTAATCCCAGTTAGCTGACATTTGCACATGCTTGTCTGGACACTTCCAAAGCCTTTGTTTCCCTGCATCTTGTTTGTGCAGTACACAAGCTAACATGCACAAATATTTAGCTAAATTCTATTTAATTAGCTATTAATCTTGAAAAACTCAAGTGCAGGCAAACCTGCCTGATGGAGTGTGGTGCAATCCCACGGGCTGGAGTTCAGGAGTATCGGGTCACCAGCCAGGGCCTGTCCCACTATTTCCTGCACTGGAATTCAAGGCAGACCAAAAGCTCTCCACGGTGCATTCCACAAAATTTAGAAAAAAGGGCCTGGTTCATTCATTTATTTTAGCTGAGAGGGGAGTCCTCATTAATGTCAACAGGCTTTGGCTCAGTCCCAAAAAGAGCTGAACAGATCCTCCATTAGATCAGAGAGGAGAGGTGAAATTTGGGGACACCTGCACCCACATCCATGTAAATCACATCCAGCCCTGCAAGGACTGACAAGGCCCGTGGTTTTTGTATTCATAAAGTGTCCAGACTAATACAATTCAATTAAAATGAACTACCAGTTTTAAGTGGGCTAGATCTGATCACAATAATTTACACTCAGCCTTGAAACCCAGTTCTGCTGTCACACATTTGTGCAGGCTCCCAGTAAAATCTTCAAAGCAAGAATATATTTAAGTCCATGATCTTGCCTAGCACCAATTAATCCTGTAACTGCTCTATGCCTCTGGAAACTGTGTAATCTGCCTGTGCCTCAGTTCCTCCCCCTCCCCTGTGACACTCACCCTGCTCTGTATTAATGCATTCACGTCTCCAGATGGAGGTGTGGATACATTTGAGTTTTAAAAGCCATCCAGGAATAGAGATGATAACAAAATTACCAGGGAATTCTTGGCAGCTGAGTCCTGCAGGCTTCTCTGAAAAATTCCAAGCCTGTGTCAGTAAAGCCCATTTCACCAGACAGCTTCTCCCTACCCAGGTGTGTCCGAGGCCAGGTGAGGGAGAGAGGGGGACGCCTTGCCAGGCACATCCTCTCTCCCAGGAAGTGGAACAGGTTCTCTGGCACCTACAGCAGACTGGATTTTATCCTAAATTTAGTCACTGCTTGATCAGTTTCCTCAACATGACTTACCTGGACATCGTAGAGAATGTAAATATTTTATTTTAAAGACTGAGATTAAGAGAACCCAACAAAAATCCTAATTAAAAAGGCACTGAGAACACACATACACACTAACCAGATACTGAACAGAATCCTTCCCTCTCTCTTTTCTTGAATGTCAAAATATTGCAGAACCAAGCCAGAAGAAAATGAAGATATTCAGAGGGAAGCCCTCATACAGAGAGGTTTAATATGCAAGACTGTAAAACCAGGGAACACATGGAATCCTTGGAGGTCTCCTGCTGCCAATGAATGTAAGTGGGATTCTTAATCACAGCCCTAAGAGGCCTTGCCCAAAAATGTGCAGTTCAGTCCCAAGCCACAGGTATTTGTCACCAACCTGTGCCCAGGGCCCAGCTCAGGGAATTATTCCAAAGGTCCAGCTCGCTCCAGGTGGGAGCACAGTCCTTTCCCAGCACACTCACCACAGATTTCCACCCCAGAAACAGCCATTTCTGGGCCAGTCAAAGTTTTAGGAACAAAAATTCAACACCTCCTCCATTTCCCAGAAGGCAACAAACCCCTGGCTATGCACAGTCCTTAGGCAAATCCTGGAATCAAAGCCAAAAAAAACCCAACAAAAAACTCCATAAAAATTCAGTGAGAAGTTTACATTTCAGGGACCTCCTGAACTCCTGGGAAGTGAAAGCAATATACTTACAAAAACACACACACCTGTCCCTTTAAAGTCCTGCCATTTCCATCAGTTTCTGGCAGGACACTTCCTCAGCTGGGTTTCTGTACATTTTTACCTCATCTCACCAACTAAAAAGTGAAAACAACACAATGTGCTGTTTAAAAGCTGGAATTCCCACCTCTTTTTGCAGAGCATAATCACTGAAACATTCCCAGTTTAGCATTTTTAACTAGAGCTATAAAGAAAAAGCAATCAAACAGCAAGAACAGAGCTACATGTACATACTGGGCTCTTGGGGATGAAAAGATTTAATTCCTTAAAGCTCTTTTACCCCTTGTCCTCCCACTTATTTGTGGGTTTTTCGTCACTCTATCAAGGTTTAACACAACAAGCCCCAAACCTGGGAGCTGTTTAATTCCTGACACTGGACGTGGCTCCGCTGATGTTGCTTCCACCTCTTCCTTGGCTCTTCCCTGCCCTGGAGGTGAATTCTGGGGACATTTTAGTGAGATCCACTCGCAAACTCCCTGCCCCTCACCGACACAGAGAAATATGAATGGCAGGCCTGCAATCTGTGCAGAGGCACAGCACAGAAACCTGCACCTTGCACTCCTTTTCTATGTAAATAATGCAGGGATCCTGCGGGAACATGCCAGGGATTGGAATTTTTAATTAATGGGTCTCTTTAATGTGCAAATCAGGAGCAGATTGCAAATTCTGACTTGCATTGATTATGAAAAACATTAATTGAACGTGCAAGACCCCAAACAGAGGCAACATCTCAAGCCCTGGACCAGACTGGAAGATGCAGTGCAGGGGAATACAAATCTATCTTGGAGAAACAGCCCACTCCAGGCAGCAGCACCTTGGAATTGTGAGCTGGGAGAGTCTGTGTGTGCAGGGCATGAAATGCTGGACATTCCTGCTGAATTCAGAGCTCAGCCACTCCGATCTCAGCACTAAAAACCATCCAGACTTTCTCTGGGGGTGCAAAACAGGAATAAACACGAGCTCCAGGACCACAGTTTGGTCTCCCAATTTGTATGTAAAAAGGGTGACAGAAAAAATCTGGCATACAATTAAAGATTAAAAAAAAAAAAAAAAAGGAAATAAAAAGTAAGACAGCACAAACAAAGCAATGCTGTCTCTTTAAACAGAAATTCATCCTATATAAATTATGGCCATAAACTTTTCCTGCAGTGCAGCCTAATTAATTCTTGTTCTATACACAAAGGGAAATGCTGGGTGACAAATGGGTGTGAAGCCTGAAAGCTGCCAGGTCTGCAAAACATTTTCTACTTCAATTTATAAGCAATTTTGCAGTAAATCATCTACCAGAACCTGAGATCTCAGGAATCTAAGGTTGTCCAAAGCATGTTGTAACATAAAAAAGAAAAAAAAATCATAAAAGATTACTAAAATAATAAATTAAACACTTGAGGTTTTGTAACCTCCAGTCTCGAGGTCCGGAAATCGAGCATGACCTTGCCATTTTCACTCAGGTTTGGCTTCAAACCTGCAAATGGAAGGAGCACTGCTGTCTGCCCTAAAGCACAACCACAGCCCTCAGGGAACTCCACCACCACAACAGGGTTGTCCTAGCTGGGAGACACCCAAGAGGCGAATCCACGGAGGAACATCTCCCAGCTCAAAACATTCAACCTCCCTGTGAGCACAGAGCTGAGATTTCCCGAGAAATTGAAGGATTTGGGACCAATTACTGGAAACACTCTTGTGCAAGAGCTCCTGCCTTCAGCATCCTGCAGGATACGCCTGGAGTCTGGGATTTTGGCACCACCTCGTCTGTGCAACTTCACCACCAAATCACTTCCTCCTCTTCAATGAGGATGATGACAACGTGCCAAATTTATTTTGTGAATTTGGAAAGAACTGCTAAGGCTTCCCTGAAAGGAGAGCATCATCCAGTCCGAAACAGTCACTACACAAGTGTAGCAGTAGTAGCAAAATGTCCCTAAATTCAGTATTTCCCATCTGTCAGCGTGAGCATTTCCTCTGCTAACACTGCCCAGGTCACTCCAGCTTTATTCTCTCACTGTCTCCACAGATGGAACACAGGAGACAAAGCCAAACTATGAGGAATAACAGAGTGAACTCCCACAACTTCCCTGCCCAGATGATGGGAAGGAGGTGAGGAGGGAATCATTAAGCAGTTATTAGCAGTGGAGTTTCCCTCAGAGTTCTGGACAACTGAAGGAGTAGGCTCTGCTGAGCTGGGGGCATTACACTCCATGTTCTTGGATGTATTTTGCTTATGGGAAATATCAAAATGTCAACCATTGTTTCTGTTAAAGGTCTTTAATGATATTGCATTTTAGACCTGTAATGAAACATGGAGCTGGTGCAGTTTGTAATGCATCTCATTAAGGGCATTAATAACCCGTGTTCCACTGAAAGGTCAGCACAGTGTTGGGGGGAGTTTGCCTTTTTGTCCTTAATCACTTCATTTAAAGCAGCAGAGCCAACTTTAAAGCAGGAAGTGGCTCACCTGCTGTCCCTCCAGGTCAGCTGATCACCTGCCACGCTCTGGCCAGAGCTGAGCCAGAGGGTCACAGCCAAAACCTGCTGTGGGACAGGACCCAGGGTCGTGTCTGATGATGGTGGAACTTCCTAGCCCAGTTTTAAGATGATTTCTGCCAGCCCAGGCCGAAGTTTCCCCATCACTCCGTGGTGTGGCTGAAGGGGAGGACAACCAGAGCAAAGCTGGGGGTTCAGGTGATGTCTGAGAGCCCTGAGGCTCCTGTGAGCACCTCCACAGTGTTTCCCACCAACTGGATCCCCCAAGAGGCTCCTCAGGATCCTCCACCCACAGAGCTGAAACCCTCTGGAAAAAGAGCAGCATTTCAAAATTGGGAAAGCAAAAACAGAAGTGAAAGGGATAACCAACCTGGAAAGGCTTCTGGGCTTATCTTTATTGCTCAAAAATCACTGGAAGGACGTCCTATGAAGTGCATTAATTACTGATCAGTGAGACTGGGAAAGAAGAATCTCTGTATAAACATCCTCATCCCTGTCGTTTTTGCCAGAAAACAACAAACATATCAAGGAGAAATGGACACCAATTGATACCTGCAGGTACACACAGATGTGGGGGATGGCAGACAATTCCTCTGTCTGGGCTAGGGAAGAGGTTCAGGGCTCTCTGTGTGCCTCATTAGTGATTAAGGCAATAAAAGCCAACAGCCAGTGCCACAGACATGTCCAACTCAAGCCCTCACCCTCCCACCACCACTCCCCCACACAGGCAAAACACAGTGGCTGCAGCAGGGTCTGAGCAAAGGAGAAGCAAAAAGGACTCACAGTTCTCCACGGCGTTGTCAAAGTCCTGCCCCCCCTCCTCCCTGAACCTGGGGTAGGTGTCTGGCTGGGGGAGCCTGTTGGCTGTCACGAGCACCTTCTGCATCTTGATCCTCCCTTCCATCAGCTGATCCCACAGGGCTTCACAACAAAAAGGAAATAAAAGAGTTAGTCAGCAAGCCAAAGCACTTGTTCCTTGTGAAGGACCTCACAGCTCAGCCCTTTGGGCTGCATTCCCCCTGCTCAGGGCAAACCTTCCAAGCGCTGACCAGCACAGAACTGGCACCTCAAGCTGTGTCTGGACAAAGCAGCTCGATCCTATGATCCCAGCTGCAGCTCTGAGATCCCCAAATCAAACCATCCCCTTGCTTTACTCTTTAAAAGGACAGTTTGCAAATGGAGGTTTGGCAGTTTAACTGCACGAACTGGAATAAATTGCACTGAATGTTACATTTTGGAAAGAAACAAAGTGATCCAAACATCACAGCAGGGCCAGTGCAGGAAGCCCCTGTACGCTGTTCAGTTAAACCAGCGGATAAATACACTTCCCAACACGAGCCTTTGCAGCAGCAGTGACAGCAGCCTGCACAGCAGATCTGGCAGAACACCTGCAGAAGGCTGGGGGTGCTGCAGCATGCAGGTGCAGTGCGCTAAGAGCAGGTGACCGTGCTGGGGAGCTTCCTACCATGGCTGCTTTGCACACTGTCAGGGAGGTGCCAGTCAAACGCACAGCAAACATGCACAAACCTAGCTGGTTCCTCACAGCTTTGCCCTTCTCTACTTCTTCAGACTCTTGTCCTCTGGAGAAGGTCATCACCCCTCCATCGTCTTCCCTGTCTTTGGTTTCCTTTCCATCGTCGTGGTTCTCACTCCCATATTCCTCCTCCTCCTCCTCCTCCTCCTCCTCACTTCCTTCTTCCATGCTGGCATCATCTTCATCGTCCCCTTCACTGCTCCCTGCATCGTCCATCCCCTCTGTGAACTTCTCAAAGTCTGTAATATTCTGGAAGCTGAACTTTGCTGCCTTGGCCTCGACAGACGGATCCTCCTCTTCTTCACCTTCCAAGTCATCCTCCTGCTCACTGCCAGCACTGCTGGGCTTCTCCTTGGCTTTGCTGCCAACACTGTCATCCTCTTCTGAACCTTCACTGCAGCTGTACCAGTCATCTAATGCTTCTTCAGCTAATAAAGAGAAAAAAAAGTGATTTATTTAGCAGAAAGATGTGTCACTTTGTGGCATCCATCAGCAATAGCTCAGATTTGGGCGATTTGATGTCCAATTTAATGGGATCTGTTTCTTGCCCTTTAACAGGGCCCTAAGGTTTGCCATGCTCAGTCACATGCTGACATGTTTTGGGTAGTCCAGTAAAAAGGAGGGGGGGGGAAATAAGATTTCTTACCAGATCCTTCTTCAGACAGAGCATCTCCCCAGAGCTCTTCCTGCAAAGCTTTCCGAGATGTGGCTTTTCCACTGTACCTTTGGTCAGCTTCCAAGAGAGAGGCTGAAGCTCTTTTCCTGATATTACCAACCGGCAAAATGTCATCTGCAGTTTCATCCTCAAATCTGTCAATCACTTTAGCAACTGTAGCTGTGGGGCAAAAAAAACAAGAGGGAAGGGGTGTTTAAACTGAAGTGAATTCCGGTCTAGAAGAACCAGCTGCAGGAAGGAGCCCAGTGGAAGAGCTAAAACTGCTGCAAGGGTATTTTCCAGAAAACATCCTGTGATTCCACCACAGCCAGAGGTGTTCTCCCACCTGCCAGGTTAATCTCTGCAGGAGGAAGGGAGATGTTACATGACCTGACCAATTTTAACCCCTTCCCAGAACTCAACACCTCTGCATGTACAGGGCTCACTGCAATCCAGAGATCAATGTTCATTAACAAACACCAGAAAAATCCTCCTGAACTCCATTTTTTTTTTTTTGACTGAACATCACCTACACTCACACTTTCCTGTCTCCTCTTAATTTCAGAGCACCTCCATGAAGCAGAACACAAACTAAGCTTATCCAAGCCCTTCCAAGGATCCAGGAGGGTCTCGTGAGAAGTACAGTCCTTCAGGTGGAAGACTCTGCAAAGCTGCAATGCCTTCCCTCACTTCATCCTTACAGATCTAGAGAGGAAAACTCCAATTCAGATGCACTTTGGCCTCCTGCTATACATACAAGCCACATAAATACAGAAACATTTTAGAAAGGCTCAACAGAGGAAATAATTTCACTGTGGTTATCACCCTCCTTCATCCCCATCTTCTCCAGAACACAGAGCAGTGCAGTCCAACCCAGAGAACTCCTCCCACTATCCTCCCTCCCTGTTTTCATTCATGTGCAAGACACCCAGTGCCAAATTACAGGGTTAGCTTTGTTCAGGCAATCGAGCGACTCAAATCGCTGAGTGCTCTTAATGTGTGTTTGGAAATGTTAATGCCTCACACCGAGTGCTTGCTTGAGGCAGAGGGGGGGCAAAAAAACCTCCCGTTCACAACGAAAGCAACAAAACCTGATCTAAATACTGTCATTCCAGCTAGCAGAGGATGGCAGGATGCTGGGCACCAAGGAATGGCTGGGCAAGAGGGATCCCAGAGGCAGAGTGTGGGACTCCTGGAATTCTCAGTCTTGGCACCACTACAGAAGGAAGTTTTCCCCGAAACGCTGTGACTGCCCCATTCCTGGAAGTGTCCAAGGCCAGGCTGGAGCAACCCGGGATAGTGGAAGGTGCCCCAGCCCATGGCAGGGGGTGGAACCGGACGGGCTTTAAGGTCCCTTCCAAGCCAACCCAATCTGGGATTCTGGGAAGCCTGAAACAAAATTATCGTTACTAAAATGAGAAAACGTCAGCTTCCTCGGTGGTTACTGAGCTGTTTTTAACAAGACACTACTGCTCTCACATAGATTGAAGAGAAGAACCAGTCTGAACCTAACACAGGCCGGATCCCGGAGGTAGCTCCAGTCCCTAAGGGAACCCCCATCCTTGAGTTAACTCCAGCTCCCGAGATAACCCTGGTCCCTCGGTAATCCCAGTCCCTGCGGTAACCCCGGCCCCGGGGCACAGCGGGAGCGCCGCGCTCCGCCCGCAGCTCGGCCGCACCGGGGCCCGAGCCCCCCCCACGCCGCCACGTGCGGCCGCTCCGGCAGCGCC